>CM022948.1:1814985-2111516 GCA_012931725.1 Litsea cubeba
TATATGAATCATTCATATATATTTTTGCTGATCTCATCTGTTAGGATTTCCTTCATTGCAGGTCTTTTGGACATTTTCAATATACTTGGAAGCAGTGGCAATTCTTCCACAGTTAGTTTTGCTGCAAAGAAGTGGAAACGTGGACAATCTAACTGGGCAATATGTTTTCTTTCTTGGGTATGGTTTTTTGGAAGATATCCTAAAAGAAGTGTGCATTCAATTTCATACTACTTTTGCTTCAAAAAATTGTCTCGGTGTTGTAAATGTGCAATTTCCAAGCTTCCATCTAGGTTTGTCCCACAGAGTAGATTCTCTTTCCCCTAAATCAGTCGAGGCTGTTGAGCAGGTGGGCAAAATGTACAAAAAGTGGTTGGTTTCACAAAACTTGCACAACAGTACACATTCACATAGCTCTGGCCCTACCCTACTGAGAAATCTTCTGGTTTGGTTTCTATGTTGGATGTTACAACATTGTGGCACCCACCTGATGTAATGCTTGGCTAGACCTCACATGTGGTAATCTGCACGTATAGTCACATACATGGGAGTCGGAGGTGATGCACAGTGGCAGTAGAACTCTAGTTTGTGTTATGCTGTCTCAACTCTTACCTCGTTGATAATTGTTTCCTTTGTCCTTTTCTTTTAAGAATAGTAAGTCAGGTTATCCCATCTTTTGTTGATTTTTTTTTTTT
This sequence comes from Litsea cubeba, assembly GCA_012931725.1. Taxonomy (NCBI): domain Eukaryota; kingdom Viridiplantae; phylum Streptophyta; class Magnoliopsida; order Laurales; family Lauraceae; genus Litsea; species Litsea cubeba. The sequence continues at coordinate 1,815,678 of CM022948.1, forward strand.
TTTAACATTTATACTTTTTTTTCTGTTCTTATGTCCCCTTTCTGAAGTAAGCGCTTAATTGGTTGAAATGTTATTTTCGTCTAGGAACAATAGAGTGCCACTGAAATGTGATTAATAACGTACATTTTCGGTGACACCTGTTAGGACTGTTGAAATTTTTAGTATTCTGTGTATAAAGTATTTGATGAACTATAGAAAAAATATATATAACTTGTTACTATATTCAATTTATCGTGGGGCCATTATATATAGGAAGCAACATGAAAGCAATGTTGATCTGGTTCAACTATGCTAGGATGTGATTGTTTAAACTGTTGGAGATTTCAATGTCTCGCTGTAGGTTTTCCCCCTTGTCATTTTTCTTGAATCATTGAAATTGGCGCTAATTTCTATTAGGGGCCAAGTTTTTCAGTGCTTGTCTGATGTTCATTTCCTTAGTGCTGTCTGTTTCATGTTGGTAACTAAGAATCCTGTGGTTTATTGATTCTGTTTATTATTATGGCATGTTGAAGAGTTTGGTAAGGATGGTAATTTAAGCATTACTCCTTCCCTTGGTTAGATTTATGTCACATGCTGAAGCCACTAATAATGGTTTATAGAGTGGCATCAAATGAACTGCTGCTTTTCCAGTCTTTAGATTATTAATGTTTGTTTTCAGGTGTTCTGTAATAAATATGAATATATCTGTAGCTTGGCCGATTTTAAAAAATAAAATAAAATAAGTTGAGTAAATGGTCGCTCTTCAAGTGCTGGACTATTTTACAAGATGTATTTGAGAGACCAAGATTTCTGTTCCCATGTTTCATTAAAATTATGCTGCTTCTGTTTTTTGTTATATTTATTTTGAGCAGCATCACTCAATAAAATAAAATAAAAAATATAATTTTTTTTCAGCTGTGAAACTAGAAGAGCTTTGTTGCAGTGCGATCTATAGGATAGAGTAGGGTACTACGGTTCCCCTTTGTCCTATTATAGGATAAGAGTACACTTTTTCTGTGTGCAAACTGCAATATGTAATATTCTGTATCAGATGTTTTCTTGGTCCTATCATATTGTTGGGTTTAGCCAGTTCTTGAATATTTGTGTATAGCTGTATTAGTCATGCAAACAATCGAATAAATCAAGTCTTTTTTTATTTCATTGAATGTTTCTTTTTCTAGTGTTTGCAATGATGTCCACCTTCAAACTGTAACACAAGCTCTTGCCATTTCCTTAAATGATAATCTTGTTTTGCTTACTGAGAAAATAATTTTGTGTTCTTTTTTTTTAATGGTAAAATTATTATTTTCATGTTGTTTCTTGTCACTTCCAATATTCTGGTAGGTTTTCAGGTTTGTCATAGGCTGCATGTGGATGGAGTTAAATCTTATGGTTTCCATGATTTATTAATTATGAAGGGCTTGAATGTTGTTTTCTACTCTCTCTCTCTCTATATATATATATATATATATAGGGGGATATTCATGTGCATCCTTCCTTTACCATATGGTGAGAGACAAACTTAATGGGGCCCACATAGGGACCCACTAATCATGGGACTTGTGGGGGATGGGAGAGACACCTTATATGAAACCATATATCAAAATTTGGGTCAATTCCATGCCTCTAACCCCTTCATCCGTTGCCCACAAATTTAATGAATTTATATTAAAGGAAAAAAATTGACCCTCGATCCAATGGTCCAATCCATTTGGATAGGTGAAAATTCAATGGGTCCAGTGTATTTAAGAAGGTTCCATGTGTGTGGATGGTTCGGATGTGTTATAAATTCAACCCTACTATGTTGTCCCTCACCATAACATGGTGAGGGATGGATGCACATGAATATTTTCCATTATATATAGACACACTTTTTGGCATTTTTATCATATACAGACGTGTTATTACTTTTAGTACAATCATCAAAGGAATACATCGCACTATTATGCTTTATTAGAAGTATCTTATTGTATGGATGTCACTTCTATTGTTGCTCTGTCACACTTCTTTTGCCGCCTCTAATATGATTCAGAAGTTCCACTGGTTTGATATATGGGAATGTTCATGTGCATCCTTCCCTCACCGTAGGGTGAGGGACAATGACGTGGCAAATTTTGGAGCGTGGGATGAAAGTATTGATCCAATGGTTGGGCTCGAAAGCTTAAAAGGAACGAATGAATATTGCAATCGAAAACAAAAACCCCTCTTATTTTCGTTTCCCTCCAAAGGAAGAGAGAACCACGCTCGAAACCAAACGCCGACCTGTCTTCCCCCTCATGGATCCGATGCTCCAGTTGCAGTTTTCCCTCCCACTACCTGAGAATGCAATCTACCTGTCGCCTCCTCTCTCGTATTGGCCGAACCCCCTTCCCCCTTACCCCTCCCTCTGTCTCGCCCAAAACCACACCCTCTCTTCCGCTTCACCCTCTCTTCCCCTTCTCCCCTCCCTCTTCTCACCCTAACCCACACCCTCTCTCCCTTCATCTCTCCCTCTCCGTCTCACCCTGCCCCACATCTCCCTCTCTCTCCCCCCCTTCTTCCTTCCTCTGTCTTGCCCAAACCCATGCCCAGGCACCAGCTCTCTTTCTCTGCCCATCCCCAGGAGCTCCAAACACAGCCCCAACATGCAAGGACACCCAGCCCCCTTTTTTCAATTTTTTTCATTAAATGGGTTTTAATGTGTAAATGCTGGAATGATTTAAATGCTGCTCATGATGGGTGAAATTGTGTTATTTCATCTCTACTCTTAGTGAAGTGGATTGAAGGGTATACATATTTTTGCAAAGGACGTTGGAGTTGTACATATAAAAGGAAGCTGGGTTTTATGTACATGAATGGAAATGGAAGTTGGATGAGTAATGGTTTTGTAATTTTACATGAGTTTTAGTCGGTAATTTTGACTGAATTTTGTTCGCATTGCTGAATTTAGTTTCAATTGAATCATGGAATGGACATGGATTTTTTGGTCTATACTTCGATTGTTGTGACCTTCTGGTTTGGAATGGTGGTACAATTTGAAAATGCATGTACATTTATTGAATTATGTATATTTATTGAATGGAACTAGCCGTATTTTTGTACTTGGATAGTGGAATTAGATGTTAGAATTTATTCATATGAGGTTGAAAGTTGTAATGAACTGATAGAATGTTGGATTTGAACTGAGGTTACAGTCATTTTCTGTAAGTTACAACTTGTTAAGGGTGGAGTTTGCTGCAGGTGGGGGCAGTAGCATTTGGAGAGGGTATAGGGTATAGCTGGATGGGATGAATGCAAATCCCCTTTTTTCTGGCTTTTGGAATTCCTGTGAGGCCCTCAATCTCTTGATACTTAGTTTCAAACAGGGGTTTTCTAACAAGAGAATTTCCAGAAAATCCTGACAACTGGAAATCCTGTGCCAGGGTTTGGGTGAGACAGAGAGGGAGGGGGAATGGGGCGAGAGAGAGGGTGCGGTTTCAGGCGAGACAGAGGGAGGGAGGAAGTGGGAGAGAGAGGGTGTGGGTTTGGGTAGAAACAGAGAGTTCGGTGGGAGAGAGAGCGCATAGTTTTACCTCATGTTTCAAATTTCTGAAACTAGATTGTGGGCGGGCTGTTTTTCTTCTCAACGAGAGTTTTACCTCATGTTTAGCTGACATCATTGTCCCTCACCCTATGGTGAGCTAGGAAGCATGGACACGTCAAAATGGGTGGCGTATCCGTATCCCGAACGTATCGGATACGGATACGCCATGGACACGTATGGGATACGTGTTTTTCGTATCGTAATTTTTTTTTAATATATATCGGATACGTGCGGGATACGTCCCGACACGAGCGGGACACGCACAGTGACCGTCGGGACACGTCCCGGACACGAAATTTGTTATAAAGAGGGGGGAAGACTGAAGAGGAGAAAAAAAAAAGAAGAAGGAACCCTAGAGCAGAAACCCTAAAGCAGAAGCATCACCTTAAGCTCGCCTCCATCCGCTGAACCTGTTTCAACTCACAAGAAGGAAAACGGAGAGCTGATGGCGAGTCGATGAAGCAGGGACCTCGCTGCTGGTAGCTCGTCGTTGGTGCAAGGTAGCTTCTCCCTCCTTCTGTCTACTTCTTCTTTCTGCTGCGACTTCTCTGTTTTTTTTTTTTTCCCTTTTTTCTCCTCTGGGATGGGGTTTTCGACGAGGCCGAAGAGCGTGGTTTGGTTTTGATTTTTAGGTCTGAGACGGAAGAGGGGAGATGGGATTTCGACGAACAACCAGTAGATGGGTTTCGATGAGGCCTGAGGGATGAAGGCAGAGGGGTGAGGCTCCCGGACGACGACGACCGACGGTGCTGCGATGCAAAATCTCGCCGGTGCCAGGTAGCTCTCTCTGTGTCTCTTTCTTCAGTCTTCTGCTGCTTCTTTCTCTCTCAATTCTGCTTTTCTTTTCTCTCTGTTTTTTTTTTTTTGTTTGGGGATGCTTGAACGGAGTTAAAGGGTTTAGGGTTTCGTTTGGGCAAAGGGGAAGAGTGTCGGTTTGGAATTTGGATGAAGAGGGTTCAGTTGGGTTTTAGGCTTCGATGGATATGGGAATGGGGTTATCGTGGTCCTGGTGAGTAAATGGTGGACGGTACTCACGCACGCATGGATCATGTGCTATGCTGGCATGAGATTGGACGGCTGAGATCATCTTGTCAGTGTGATGTGGTGCCCCACTCAAACGGGGCCCATATGTTTTAAACCCATTGATCGATGTGTGCTGATTGTTGGGATTAGTGGAGTGTTGACTATGCAGTGTCCGTGCTCTTGGAATTTCAACTTGGAAGTTGGAAGTATTGGATGTAATGTTTAATGATGACTAAATCAATGAAAGTCCATATTTTATGGCTATTTTGATTGAAATAATGTTACATTTTTATTACATGGTCATATAAAAAATATTTAAAATAAAAAAATTCAACGTATCCCCGACGTATCGTATCCTACTTTTTTGAAAAATGGCGTATCTGCGTATCCGTATCGTATCGTATCTGTGTCTCGTATCCGTGTCCGTGCTTCATAGATGGTGAGGGAAGGATGTTAGGTCCATTTGGATGGACTAAAGGTGGGCCCCACAAGCATGAGCTTACGAAATTTTATCCTAAACTTGAGGTTAGGAGAGCCTTGCTCTATACATATATATATTTATATATATATAGACACATACACTTTTTGGCTTTTTTATCATATAATACAGACGTGTTATTACTTTTAGTACAATCATCAAAGGAATACACCGCACTATTATGCTTTATTAGAAGTATCTTTATGTAAGGATATCACTTCTATTGTTGCTCTGTCATACTTCTTTTGCCGCCTCTAATATGTTTCAGAAGGTCCACTGGTTTGATATAGTCTTGCAATGTTTTGAACAAATTAAGGCAACCATGCATTGTGACCTTTATTAGAACTGCCATAATTTGTTGAAAACTAGTTAAATCTATCTGGATTTGAGTAAAGTTGCCTTCCTGTGCTCCATTAGTGATGAAAGTAAAAGGAACCTTTCTAAACAAAGTCTTTGGTTTAAAAGATTTTAAGAAATGTTTATTTCTTTTGCAGGGCTTATCGAGGACTTTACATTATTAACTGGATTTATCGCTATTTCACTGAGAAGCATCATATTCGCTGGTTAAGTAAGTTAAACCAGTAGGAAAAACCTATTTGTGCTTTGTTTGGCTACCTGTATTTCCACTGAAAGGTAACTGGTACATTACATGGAAAGAGGGTGAAATGAAAGTAAAATCACCTATTTCCCTCTATTTCTCTTGCTTAGAGCGCAGTAGAAGGAAATACGCATGAGACAAGGAGGGGTCAAGAAATGTCCTGTGTAAAAAGAAAACCACCCAAACCTCCTTTTTGCAGTTTCTATATACGAAGTGTATTTCCGTGGTAATCCATGTAGCCCAACACACAGATGCAAAATTGGATATATCTCCCTGTTCTCTAATTCTATATTTATTTTGCAGCTTGGATATCAGGTTTCATTCAGACAGCTCTTTATGCAGATTTCTTCTACTACTACTTCAAAAGGCAAATTCCCAGTTTACAAATTTCCTTTGCTGTGTTTTGTTTATGTTAAGAGGAACTCTTAGAAGTTTGTTCTTATGAATTACATCTGTTTGTTTGGTGTTTTGCAGCTGGAAAAATAATGAAAAGCTTCAGTTACCGGCATGATCTAAAGCGCACTTGTGGGACACAGTTGATGCTGATCCACAGGAAGAATTCGAAAATCATGTTGCTTTTTGCCATGCGGGGTTGTGAATTGATTCGTAGGATACAGTACTTAGAGGTGCAAAATTGAAGTGCCCAAGCGAAGTCTAGAGTCATCTGAAACTATGAATGGTGTTGGAGATGATGACATAGCAACTTGAAATTCATTCTGACCTTATAGTTTGTGAACTTGGAAAAGATTCATGAAGGGTGCGCATTCTAACCACACTAATCATGTGTTTAGTGTGAATATACATTATATGCATAGCTTACTTGAAACATGTTTGTAGAATTTCCATGAATCGTTAAAAACGTGTATTTTTTTTTTATATATTCTTTGTAGAATGGAGATTGCAGCGACTGAAATTTACATTTCATTATGGGAAAATATGAAGATTGATTGTGAAATATACATTTGTCCATGTAAGAATGCCGATTTGGTTGTAAAGCCGATTTTAACCTACCAGAACCACATAAACAAATTCATAGATTAACGTGGGGATTGTTCACCTAAGTGTGACTGCATGTTGTTGATTTGCATCCCAGCTTGTGGGGCCCATTTAGACGCATGCGTATTTTTTAGAAAAGGGCAGATAGGAAGGTCTCCACATGGATAAAGGCCATCCAAAACATAAGCTTCATTAGATCGCCCTAGCCCTTTATTCAATATCTTTATATTTTAATGGTTTTTTTTTTTTTGCATAGATTTTTTTAGATTCAATCCAACGTTGGGTGATGGTTTGATGAGTGTAAAACTAGGCCTTGTGTGCTAAATCATGGAATGAAAAGAGTAAATTAAGAGGGCTGAACCGATCAAAGGTGGGTCCAATTGGCCTCCATAAAGTTGGACTGCACATATAGTATGCTCATAGGATAACATATAATGTGAATGGTGCTGTCCCTTGCCTCCCGCTTTCAGGCTGTTCAGTTGGTTAAAGACATGACCATCTTTGGGTCATCCCCAGCAGGTAAAGGAAGGGAAAAGAAAAGGTTATTGCGTTCACAGTCCTTTCCTTTAAATGAAACAGAGGGCCCAGTACACCGTCCAACAACACTACAGCCCCACTCAGGTAATCAGGTATGAGCTGGTTGCATCTATACCCCGACCCAGAAACCCAATGGGTTTATAACTGTGGGCCAAGATCTTAATCCTGACAGTTAGATATGCCCAAAATAAGGCTCATAGTTAATTTTTACTTGGACAGGTCTATTTCAATTAACAAGTCCCCATTGCCACCCGTATCCTGGTTATGCTAAGAATCACGGAACCTCGAGTATACATGTGCCTGCTCTTGCCTCCAATTGCAGCTAAAAGGGTTAAAGCTAGAGTGCAGAAATTCAGTGATGATATTAACCAATGCATGAAATGAAAGCAAATAGGACACATTTACAATTAGCTATCTAGTGCATTGGCCAAAGAGAAAATTCACCTCTCAAGACGAAGTGGCCCCAACATAGTTGGGACAAGGCTTTTTAATGATGATGAAAAACAAATGACCCAAGCACGAAAATTTCTATTAGGAACTTTATACCATATAATGTTATCGCGAGCACAGCAATCAAAAGGATGAAGAGATCATCTGTCCCAAATTTTCACCTTTATGTGTAGTGAGTAGTACTGGTCTCGTATTGGATCGTCCTAGTTCACACAACAAAGGGTTCTGTTTCCAATCCGGTTGCCCGTGTCCCTCTTTCATCACGGTACCACAACTAGTTTTATCTTTCTGACTCTGGGAACCCAAACTGGATGTGCTGTGCCTCATCTGATATGGTTATCTGCTCACTCTTGTTGCATGGAAGACCCATGCTTCCCACTAACGTAAGGATCCTCTAATGCGGCTGGTTTAATCATTCAAGCTCGATTCTGTAATGTGTATGTGGTACACTGAGCATGTATAGTTTCAGCGAGCGGCAGATGACTGTCCATTTGAAGTAATGGCTGTTTGGTTCTACCCCAGGCATTTAAGAGAATCATTGATTCAGTTGGGATCATTCTTGGGCTTCTTAGGACCTGAAACCAAGGCATGAAGTAGAGAAGGATGTTGTCAAGTGCTCTAAATGCAAGTTTAATCAAATCAATAGGAAGCCCTTCGAATGACAACCATCTGGTTACTGCTGGGTCTTGTTCTAGTCTCCCTCCATTATGAACTAGCTCTGGGCCAAATACCTGTACTATGTTTCATGCACACTAGGAATCTTTTTTCAGTGATAGTAGAGTCAATTCAAGAATCCTGTTGTTAGAATGAGTCAATACTTTTAGTCTGGTATTCCTTATACCAAGACGTAATTGTTTTTACTTTAGTAAGGACTTTTTTGTTTTTGGTAGAAAATTTAGCAAGGAGTTCTAGTAGAGTTAGGAGGCGCTGTTTATGATTCCAAGGAGAAATCGTCTACTATGGATAGGACTTGTGATTAGACTTTAAACTCAAGTCACAAGGTCTTCAAGTGTATGGATGTCCCATTCAATCTATGCTAATTTGCTTGCTTTCTCCTCTGGGAACAAGACTGCTTTGCTTTCCCATGCCGACTCCAAAGGGGCCCCTAGGTGTTTACTTCTAGGCTTTGTCACATACAGAAGAAGTCTGGTGCTGGGTACTGACTATTAGACCTATCCTGCTTCACCGAGCAGGCCTGAGCTAGGACAAAATGGAGCAGACATTCTGTATACAGGGTCTATAGGGCCGGACAAAGCCTAAACCTAGTGTCCATGTATGAACATAAGGTATTTGGAGTTACATTTAATTATTTTCTCTACCAACAAAGCCTGGGCCCAAGTCCAGGCATGTTTATGATTGTCAAAGGCAACACTTAAAAGACTTAAAACTTCATATCTTCAAGGTGGAGCAAACCTAATTTCCGGCAAGAAGTGAATGGGTAGGGCTTGGCTTTCTCAGGCATGGCCTGACCAGTGAGCACATAAGACAACTGCCTTACCTTCACCAAATTAGATTAGTCCATACTTCAACTGCCTTTCATTTTCGTCTGCCATTAAAGACCACATCCAAAAGTGGATAAAACAGATAACATTCCCCAACGCATTTTATCTCAAGTAGGTCAGAGCTTGAAGTTAATCACCATAAATTGTTTCTTTGGATTTTCAAACTATGGTTTCTGGCAACTGCCATCATTAATCTGGTTTGTAGTGTGGATCTAGAACCAGTGGATATAGGGAACAAATGAAAAAGGTGTGCTAGAGATCTCTGAAATTGTTTAGATGTGAATGCAAGAACTCACCATGCTATCCTATAAAAGCTGAGTGATGGAACTTTTTGAGTATCCTGTAATATATAAATAGAAAGTCTGCAATTCTAAAAGGAAGGAACTGTGGTATCTATTATGAGAAAATCTGAAAGGCATTAGACATACTATTGCCAAGAAGATGCAAACCCATGCTGAATCACAAAAAGAATATCCCACCAGTACCACACCAGCAACCATAATAATATCTGCCAGGAAGAGCCATTGTAAAATATTAGTTAGCCTGCAGAAGTGTGTTTACACAGGAAGTGCCTATTTCAGTAGAACTTGTGAGATTGGTTTCCATTACCAGTGGTGAATTCAAAATAACACAGTGATGTGGAAGAAAGTATTTAGCAAAAACAATAGGGTATAACCCCACGAAATGATTATTAATCCTTTTCAAGAATTGTTTCTGCAGTAAATACCTGAAAGTCAGAGACTCAGAATAAAGCGTAACAGGATCCTTCATTCAATGGTTCTAGTGATTGAAAAATGTAGGATCTTTCTATGCGAACAATTATACTGTCGGATTTGAGAATTACAACCATCTTTCTGCTGGACATGCATCAGATTGCCACTCCAGATCTTTAAAGATGGAACCAACCTTGATGAAATGATCTGAAACCATGGGCCTGAACTTGATAAGCGGATTTGGTATAGTTCTGCTTGACTTGGTTTGAGATCTCCATGTGCAACATCTTCTGCTGCTGAAGCTTTCTACGTTCGCTGGCTTTAAGATAATTTGGTAGATTAAAAGTAAAAGGCATTGGTGCTGGGCTTCCCATCCTCTAGCACTTTCCGTTCACAAAGCAGCGTCTTCCAAGAAGAACATGAGTTCGTTGAAATCATATCACATTGCGTTGTTACCGGGATAGTAGCATCATTTACCACAGAAACCTTGCATGAATAACGATGCTTCCCATCTGCCAGTTTTAGCTTTTCTATTGTTTTGTGAGACTCAAGAGTTCATTCTATTTCCTCCATCAATAATTGGTTTACACACTTTGTCTCCATACCAAACTTGCATCTAGGAGATTTAGTCTGCAACCAATTTTCAGACTGAAACAGTCTTTGAACAACATTCATGGTAGTATTCCCCAAAGTAACTGGATAGGGCATTCGTGGCTGCACTATCTGCTACGTGAGTGGGCTGACTTTGTCGATGTTGCTGCTTGCTCTTCATTATTTCCATTGTTGGCCCATCTGGCTCTCTGTCTTGTTGTTTAGGAATTTCTTTCCTGCTGACATTAGAACTGTCAGCTTTGTTCATTGATCCTACCACATAAATGATTCCATCACCCAAAAATCAAATACTTTGATTTCTTTAGCAGCTCATTAGCTTATTGGATTGTTATAGTAAACAGTTCTAGGTTCGATAATTTAGTTCTCTCTCGTTGCTTCCCAAATATAATAGCAATATTATTTAAGAATTCAATTCTCGTATTTCAGCTGAGAGAGAAAAGGGGGAGAGCATTGATTTAGCCTTCTTTCCTTTCCCTTTTTGGCCAAAATAGGAAAGGTAATTCGCACAAAACATTTTTGTTTGGTGCAGATTTGATATTTGCTCTTCTTTTATGGCTTTGCTCTAGCTTCCCATTTGTCTGTCCATTTAACTCGTACTGCATTCTTCTTTGTAATTCCTTCCTAGTTCATAAATTGAGTTTATCATCTTAAAAAAACATCATTAGCTATTAAGGGCTCTTCCTCTCTTGCCTTCACTGAGCATACAGAATCAACATTGTTTCTTGAAGACACCAACTCAGTAGGCTTTGAGTCCAACAAAAAATGTACAGGCTCCTGCCCATTATCTTCCTCAACTAAACTACAACCAGCCTCTTTCCTGACGCCTCTATCATCCATCAGCTTCCTTACCTTCTGCACACCATCCCACTCACCCATAGAGGCATATATGTTGGAAAGCAAAACGTAGTCCCCACTTTGGTCAGGTCTCATTTCAAGAAGCCGTTTGTTTGCCCGCTCTCCCAATTCAACATTGCCATGAACCCGACATGCTCCCAGCAGAGTCCTCCAAATGATGGCATTTGGCTCAATTCTCATTGCCTCTACAAACTCAAATGCCTCTTTCAATTGGCCTGCACGCGCAAGGATGTCCACCATACATCCATAGTGCCTAATGTTAGGTTCAATACCATACTCATTCATCATAAGATCAAAGTAATGATGACCCTCTTCCACCATCCCACCATGACTGCAGCCCACTAAAACACCAACAAAAGTGATCTCATTCGGCCTCACTCTTTCTCTCATCATCTCTGCAAACAGCTGGATTGATTCCTTTCCATGCCCATGAAAAGCCAATCCCCCAATTATCGAATTCCACGTAGACACCTCTTTCTCTCGCATCCTTCTGAAAACCTCAATAGCTTTCTTTATACTCCCACACTTTGCATACATGTCTATAAGCGCATTTCCTAGAACAATGCTCAAATTACTCAAACCCATCTCTACGAGAGAGTAATGTATCCTCTGCCCAATCTCCAGAGCACCCGAGTCCGCACACCCAGATAAAAGGATCACCAAGGTGACTTCATCAGCCCGTTCCCCCACCTGTTGCATCTCCTCAAACACCTCCATTGCCTCCATCAGCAACCCGCTCCGCACATAACCCGCTATCATCGCATTCCAAGACACCACATCTCTAACAGGAACTCGGTCGAACAACTCCCTTGCGCTCTCCATTTCACCGCGCTTCGCATAAACACTAATCATAACATTCCAAGAAACCAAATCTTTCATTGGCATTTCATCAAACATCCTGCGGGCGGTCTCCATATCTCCTCTCCTCGCATACCCAGCAATCAAAGAGGACCAAGCGACCACATCCTCCATCCCCGACCCTCGAAAAAGCGCACCCGCCACATCCAAATCCCCGCAATTCGCGTGCAAGTTGATGAGGCTGTTCCGCGCGAACGTACTCGATTCGAACCCGAATCTGACAACCTTCCCGTGAATTATGTTACCCATGGAGGTCCAGGAGAGCTTGGTGCAGGCCTTGAGGAGGAAGGGGAAGGTGAAGTAATCTGGTCTGATTGGGCCCTTCTGCATCTGGATGTAGAGGGAGATGGCGTTTGAAGGGTGGGAGCTGTGTGCAGAGCCTCTGATCATGGTGTTCCAGATGAAGATGTCTGGTTGGGAAATATGGTCGAACAGTTGGTGGGCGTAGTCAATGGCGCCGGATATGGCAATGGCAGAGGCGAAGATGAGTTCTCTGAGTGCGGAGAGGTCGGTGTTGAAGCCGTGGATGATCATGAGAGCGTGCATTTGTTTTAGAGTTTGGAAGGTGGAGATGCGTCGCCAGAGGATCGAGCCTTGTCTTCGTCTGTGTGATTTCCGTATCATCACTGCGCTTTCAATTAATTCATGTGATTTTGACCTTATGGATTGGTCTCCCCATCCATATAAGATTGGTTTGGAACCTGGATTTAGGGCCCTAGGGGTGGCAAAATTTGACCCAACCCAAACCTGACCCACATTGGACCCGTGTAAATAAAACCGCAATGTATACGGGTGGATCGCGAGTTAGAAATACTTGGCCCACATTTAAAAGGATCGGGTTAGGCCGTTAGGGTTAGGATTAATTAACTTGGCCTACCCTTGTAACGTGTTGACTTATTTAAATGGATTAGGTTAGGGTTGATCGCAGATCTAATTCAATTTCAACAATTTGGTGGTGGGATGTTTTCGTACCATAGAATGAGCCATGCTTGTGTCGGGTTTTTCTACTAGCGACTTTACTCAAATATAGCATTGATATTTGAAATGGTTTTGGGTTTGGGGGCAAGATTTTATAGGTTGGTTCAGGATAGATGAGTTTGACTTACATTGAATGCGGCTTGCAAGAGTCGACCCGGGTTGATTTGCAGCGAGTGAGAAAGATATGGGTTGGACTTCACCCTGTAGATGCCGATTTTGACCCTAACCAAACCATTTGACACCCTCAGACCCAACTTAGTGGAGCAAACCAAGGGGGTAAGAATGTGGAGCAACCAATGGACTTAGAATGATTTTATAATTATAATTGAAGTCATAGGAAGGATGAGAAGCTCTACACGAGTAAGGTTTTTTTTCTTTTTTTGTATAATCCATAAATGGCAATTAAATAATCAGCCTCTAGATCGAGTGGTTATCCAACCACAATCTAGTCAATCAAAATCTAGGAAAGTGAAAACATTTTTACATTATATCCATAGCTCCTTGGTCCTCCCTAACTCTCCTTCAATGCAACCCACTACTATGATTTCTAGGAATTTAAAAAAAAAAAAACAGACAAAAGAGGCCCTAAGTATATTATGAAATTAATTTGGAAAAGAGCTTAGTAGGTGTAAATGGTTTAGTATGGCCCAAGATTATGAGCTTCAAAATAAAGCAAATATCTTGAAATCGAATTCCTAGGACTTGGATAGCATGAGTTTGTGGGGGTGTGTACGTACCAAAGTGAAATAATAATAATAATAACAATAATAATTCATAGTATTCAAAATGATCATATATCCTCCCCTTTAATGAATAGTGAATTAAGGTCAAATGAAAATAATTAACAGGTCATCACCTTAGTAATTCAAATCCCAACAAAGTCAACATCTTATCTACATCTCCATCTGATGTCGTTCACTTGGGAATAAAAAAGAGCTCAGCTCAGATCTTGTCAACGATGTACTCGGATCCATAACCACGTTACTAACAGGACCCATACCTGATCCCAGACCTGGCCAGCTCATGTCCAGATTACAGGCCCGTCCATACCTAACTTTAAATTAAGAGTTTTTTTTACAAAAAGGCCCCTATATTTTCATGAAACCTCAAATAGACACCTATACTTTTTATTTTTATAAAAACATCCCTTGACTTATAGTAAAGGTTAAGAAAAGCCAGTTATCAGTTTGACTCTCTATCTTTATTCTATTTTACCATATTACCCTTTATATTTACTGTAAAATTAAATGACACATTCGTTCCTGCAGCTTCCTTCTCTTCGAACTACTCAAAAGAATCGTCTTGTCTATACTTACTTTTACCAATGCCAAATAAAACTTGCTGCAATATGACTGACTCAGCCACATCCATCGCGACGAGTACACCAACAAACCCAAAAAAACGCCCCACATATCTCAACTCCTTTGATCATATGAATCTCTCTTTTAAATGACTAACTCTACCAAACCCTCTCTTTTGGTTGGAATATTTTTTCCTCAATAATCAGAGCAAAACACATCAAATCCTCCTCCACTCATAACCATCTATGTTTCTTTTATGTTTTTTCATTTTTTATATCCATTCAGATCTCTTCGTTGATGCCATCAAAACCCAATCTCTAATGGCAATACCTCTTCCATAACTTAATCAAAACACTTGAATTCTAGTTCATCCGACCCATCTACATTTCGTAACTCCTTTTCTTTTAAAGAACCTCAATACCCTTTCTCTAATTGGGTCCTTCTCTAACAATCTTCAAGAGAGTTTCTTCACAAAATCGAAAAACAGTAGGAATGGCAATGGGTGACTGACCACTCGCACCTCTTTACTTCGTCTCCTCAAATCTAGCTCCTTACATAGCATGACTTTCCACAAACACCAAAGACCCATCTCTCATCAACTTCTCCAAGACATGAAGTCACAGTCTCTCCAGGATAAAGAGGGATTACAAACATCAAGAAACTAAACAAAATATAGAAACTCCCAGCAACAAAATGACCATATTCTTTTTCCAATCATAGAAAACAAGAGACCAAAGAGAGCACCAATTTTACTTTTGATGTGGCAAAGACATCTTTTAATCAAAACGTTGGAATCTTAGATGCTTCTCCTACTAGTACAAGCTGTGCAAAGACAAGGATTTCACGTGAGACCCACCAAAGATAATGTCATGGATGATGAATATGAGGTATTCAATATTAATTTTGAGAGTGTATAGGGAGATCAATCACATCAATTTCTTGGATATAACCATCTGGGACCACATAGGCCCTCTTACTAATGTGAGTCCCAACAGTTTCAACAACAATAGCTTCCATCCATTTTGAGATCGAAGGCAACACTGAAAAAGAAAGATGGTAGTGTTGTTTTCTACATGTCCTTGGTTGGGTGGTTCCTCTCAGAGGGAGATATAGGTTACAGCAAATCTATATGTAGGTGCACAAAAATTTACAGACCCGGGGGTAGTGTTCTTGAGACTCACTGAGGAGGACGAAGGCTGAAGCTCCTCGTTGATGATGGAAGAACCGATGCCGGAGAACCTGAAAGAAGGAGAAGAAACAGGTCAAAGGACCCTGGCTGTGGGCAGCGCAGGACTCTCCGATGTCTAAGTCAGTATGAGAACTGGACAGTAAGATGGAGATTTGGAAAAGATGGAATTTGGGCATGGCGTACCAGAGTTATTGGCCATTGTTTTGTGTATGGTGTGTTGGATCGGGGGTTCGATCATCTGCTCTCTACGCCTGCTGCTCCTTATATGGACAGGAAGAGGGGTGCTCTGACAGGAAGTCTTATCGCAGTCCATCTGTCCCATCGGGCCATACCCTGGCGCTTAGGAAACTGTGGACGCAGCTCTGTCAGAAGGCATGGGCGGTATGGGAGGCTCTGTCAGATAATATGGGCGGTGCCCTTGTCTTGTCGCACATGCTGTAGTGTGCATGAGCGTCCAAGGGAGGACAGCTGTCAGCCCCTGCCTTGGCTAGCTCTGGCATCCTGACCGAGGTCAGGGTGTGTTGCTGAGGTCGGGGGCGACCTTGACTTGGCTGGAGACCTCGCAGGGACGCCGAAATGGAGGACCGGGATGAAGTCCCCAGCCGGGCTGGGACGCCCTGTCCGAGGTAGAGCTAATGAGCGTATAGCCGAAGTGGAATCACTTGGCCGCCTGGACGCTGGCACTATCGTCGAGACCGAGCCTTGCCGAGATGGGCTAGCTTGCGCTGGAGCACGAGATGGAGCATCAGGCCAGTGTTCCGGTGAGTTCGGAAATATCCCCACACACTATCATTTGAGTTTCTCAAGAAATCTAAGGGGTAAGATGGGAAAATAGAAAAAAAATGTAAAGTTGGGAACGGTAAGTATACGTTTTCTTTTAGGTTGACCGTCATTTAAGGGATGCTTTAGTAAAAATAAAAAGTGTGAGGGTCCTTTTGAGGTTTCATGAGAATATAAGGGTCTTTTTGTGAAAAAACTCTTAAATTAAAAAACAAATTAACCTGAACCCGACCCAAATATAAGAATGGAAACAGATCTAAAGAGAGACCCAAATACTTTCATACATGAATACAATATACTTATAGTTTACATCTTGTATCAGGGATTTGGGTAGTTGGGAATGAAACCCACAAACCCACACCCAGACCATTTATTGGAACCAGACTTGAATATAGGTCCAAATTGAAAATGGGATCATTTGAGGCATATAAACAGATCTTTCAATTTTGATCCTTCTACTTCTCAGATCCATCGATCAGGAATTGAATTGAACTATTAAAATGAAGACCAGTCAATGCTGCAAAGGGTTTTCCCCCTTCAATTAATTATCAGTAGGGCCTAGGGTTATATAAAATGTGAATGATGGATCTTTGCATGATTAGTCCAACTACAATTACTTTTTAGTGTGTTTATGATATAATTACCGAGCATGAGCTCATTCGTGCGGTGCTTATCCTTACATTAGCGGGCTTAAGTATCATTGTAAACAAGTCAAGCTAGAGTTTGAGCATGGGGTCAGGCTTTGTGTATTAATGAGCCAATCTTGGACTTGAGTTTTGGCTTGAGCTTGCATGTATGTTTATACATATTAAACTAAGAGAAATGATATTGGTACTCTTTTTTTTTTTTTATGGAGGTACTCCTTTTCCTTCACAAAATTTTGGAGTGCCTCCATTAAAAAAGGGGAAAAAGGGAGTGCCAATATCAATTACCTAAACTAATTGATAATCGTGATACCCCAGTCGTTGGGAGTCTTGTCATAACACTACGTTTGATCCCTGGTTCTTACTCTCAATATGTGCAAGCGATCCTCTCCCTAGTATATGTTCGGATTCACTCCCATATCAATTGGGTCTCTTAATTAGCAGTCATGATCGAGCTCAGGAAGACGCCCTTAATCGAGCTAATTAAAAAGACCCTCATAGCTGAAATTTGACTCATGAGCTAATGAAGCCAAGCTCATGCCCAGGCCCAACTGACCTGAGAAAAGCTGGGTCACAAGCTACTTCAGCTTGTTGAAGACCTCCTAAAGTGATCCCTCCAATGATATTTCTCTCATGTAATAAATAGTTGATCACTGTTGGAATCCAACCCACTGAATGGTCAAAGACCATGTTGATTGCACTGCATAAATGAATCATGGGAAATATGACTTTAGGCAAGATTCTCTCTTTCATAAAATCCATAGACAGGCTTTAAAGAGAGCACAAACGACAACTTTGTGTGATGGAGGGTCCAGTTACTACTGTATTTAAACATTCAAAGATGATTGTATTATTGTACCCCAGTTCACATTAATGATTAGTGATACTTTTGCTCATATTATTTATGGGACCAGGTGAAATTTGGACCATCAAGGTGGCATAAGAATGTTAGGACCTGTTTAGATAAATGAGGAGTGGAGTAAAATAAAGTGTATTTCACATGTAAAGTGGAGTGAATAGTTATTCCCTTCACTTCATTTGGATGCTTATTTTGAAGTTAAGGTTTGAAGTAGAATCTACTTTTATTCAGGGAAATGGAAGTAGTGAGAGTTGAAGTGAAATGGAGTACATATGGCTCACAACATTACTTCATCTATCAGGCCAGACTCATCCAAATGGGGTAGAGTTGAAATTTTAGACAACTAGGGCCGATTTAACTTCACTCTACTCTATTTTTTGCCTATCCAAACAGGCCCTAAGCTAGATACCAACGTCTTAGAATTTTAAGCACTTTAAACTAGAGACCAACGTCTTAGAATTCCTATATATTGAATTACATGAAACAAACAAGCCCTATTTAAATAGAGTTATCTAATTACTAGACAAAGAACGGATGTTTAAGAAGAAAACCAATAATGAAACAAAAATGAGAGAGAGAGAAAGCTATGTTATAGGCATATCAGGGCCGGCCCTGACTTTTCAAAGGCCCGGTGCGAATCACTAAAATGGGCCCTTTATTTATTTTTATAATTTTTTAATATATGCACATATATATAACATGTTTTCATAAATTTAGCCCAAAAATAATAATTTCATTAAAAACCAAATAATATCATATGATAAATACATTTAATACATAAATAAAATACATTTAATACATAAATAAATGAATCTCTCATACCAACATCTCGGTAAGAGTACCAGATCATCGGCCAAATAATTTCTCATACCAGCATCACCATCTAGAAGATAAGTTGAAAAACAAAATCACAATTAAAAAAGTATTATTGAAATGATTTTCTTCTTGCATTTTGGGAAGCAAAACCCTCAATTATGCTTTCAAATTCAAGATTTTCTAATCATGAAAAAATTGCCTTCAATTGATTTCTACAACGACCAATTTTGCACTGAAAAAAGCCACACTTTGGATTTTGGAATCTCCCCAATCTACCAAGACAACGATGATATGGATGTTATGAAGATTGAAGAAGATCTATAAGCTATGGGCCCATGTGTTGATGTCTATAAATTTGATGCAAGTGGCTTTTTTTGTAAGTTGCTGTTGACTGTTGTTTTGGATTTGGGCATAACTCAAACTCAGGCGAGTGAATGGGTCCACCTGACCTGTATTGACTTGTTACCAAAGGAAATGGCTTGTCAGCGGAATGGATCATTGGATCAGGTCCAACCCGACCTGAACTCTATCTGAACTAAGAAGACTGGGAAGTGTACAGAACAAAGAGATGTGGCGTGGCGGGTGGGTGGACGGTGGAGGCGTGGAGCAGCAGTAGCAATCAACCCGTGGTGCTGGCCTGCTGGGTGCTTCTTCTTCTTCTTTTTTTTTTTTTATTTTTTTATTTTTGGGCTTGCTGTTTGGTTGAGATGGGGTATTGGGGTTCAAAGGAATTCGATTGATGAAGGGTTGATGGGTTTGACAGTTTGACTGCTGGGTAGCCTGGGTGCTTCGTCCGAAGTAGTGATGGACTGATGGTGCTTGATTGCTATTGTAGCAATCAACCAGTGGTGTTGGCCTGCTGGGTGCTTCTTCTTCTTTTTTTTTTTTTTTGGGCTTGTTGTTTGGTTGAGATGGGGTTCAAAGGAGTTCGATTGATGAATGGTTGAGGGATTTGACTACTGGGTAGCCTGGGTGCTTCGTCCGAAGTGGTGATGGACTAATGGTGCTTGACTGCTAGACGCTAGCACGAAGATGATGGGCCAGCCGGTTCTGGCGATGGCGGTGATTTGGGCCTAATCGGTTATGGCGGTCCAGTTCTCTGCTGCTGCTGCTTCTTCTTCTTCTTGTTTTTTTTTTTTTTTGGCTTGCTGTTTGGTTGAGATGGGGTTCAAATGAGTTCGATTGATGAAAGGTTAAGGGGTTTGAGAAGGAGGTCGGTGGATTTGGAGGAGTGGAAATATTTTCTTCTTAAGGAGAGGAAATGTTTTTGGGCCCCCTGAAAAATGGGGGCCCGGGGGCCCGGGGCAGGCGCACTTACTGCCCTGCCTCAGGGCCGGGCCTGAGGCATATACATATACTCTTGTGTAATCAAAATTCACCGCGAAATCTATCCTCATCACCTTTATATAATATTTTCGTAATTTTCCAAAACACTGTAAAAAAGGAATAAAAAGTTCATATTTTTAAATTTCTTTTATCAGTGGAAGTCAAAACAAAAGAAATTATTAGTCATTGACCCATGTTATGTATCAACCAATACATAAATGTTTTGGCAATGGCCAATATTTCCAAAACCATGTTTTCAAACCCATTCAATATTAGGAATAGATTGATCACATGAGACAGAGACATGTGGGCCCCAGTTTCTTAAACAAGAAAATTAGGCCAGCACCAATAAACGTGGATATAGTGGCTGTAAGGAGTTTGGATTTGAAGTGGGCCATTTGTATAGCTACCCACATCTGATCACGTGCGACGCACGTGCATCTACCAGTAGTAGCTACTTTGTTTGATATTTGCTCTTTTCTTATGGCTTTGCTCTAGCTTCCCATTTGTCTGTCCATTTAACTCGCAGGACATTTTTCTTTGTAATTCCTTCCTAGTTCAATAAATTGAGTTTATCCACTTAAAAAAACATCATTAGCTACTAAGGGCTCTTCCTCTCTTGCCTTCACTGAAACAGAATCAACATTGTTTCTTGAAGACCAACTCAGTAGGCTTTAAGTCCAACAAGAAATGTACAGGCTCCTGCCCATTATCTTCCTCAACTAAACTACAACCAGCCTCTTTCCTTTCCCGACGCTTCTATCATCCATCAGCTTCCTTACCTTCTGCACACCATCCCACTCACCCATAAAGGCATACTAGTAAAATCCCGTATCATGTACGGACCACCGAACCACCAAATACACATGCTATTACGAAATATTTTTAATAAATTATTTAATTAGTGAACTTGTGAGTCCTTCAATCTGGTTGCTAATCTGATATTTAGGGAAAACTTAATAGAAAATATATTAACAATAAAACAAAAGAATAAAGCAAGTAGATTTAATTTGAATAACACGGGGTTCGCATTATACACATCCTTATGAATTATTCCACTTAAAAGACACGAAATTCAAATATTGAAACAGTTACATTAAGCTCTAGAAATCCAAAATATATACAAATTAGGATACAGACAATATAAAATAAAATATTTATGCTGAGTAATTCGAAACTCTATCTTTTAAGTGATTCGCGTTTGACCTGTAGGCATATAAAAATTATTTTAATAATTAATAAAGTATTATGTCAATGGTAAATATTCCATTAAAACTATCTCAGTAGTCATCATAAGAGGACATTTTTACCTGGAATATGTAGATCATCTTTCAAATGATGTTGTTGTTGCTTTTCAGTCCATCCTCTAAATCTCTTAAAGCCTTTATTGTTATAAAGTCTAACTTGATCTCTTCCAACATTTCTTCTAATTCCCTCATGTTCATGAAATTAGTTTTGAGCTTAGCATGGATGTCCTGTACCAGTCAAAGAGGTGGTAGAGTGCTAACTATGGAACGTACTAGATCTGCAATATTTGGTTCAAACTCTCTTCTTTTGAGATTATAGAACAACCTTTCATTGATTAGCAAATGTTCCCTAACACTCATTCATTCAACCATTTTCTCTCTCCTGAACCGTATCCATAAGAGATGAATATATTTTTCAAATAATTCTAATAGGTCGACAAACTCCACTGCATGCCATGGTAGCAAATTTTCAAATATCCTCCGTTTTGCACCATCCCAAGTTGGTAGTAAATTTTCATTAATTTTTAATATATCTTTTAAGGATGAAGCTTCCACAGACTCTCAGCCACTAAGCTAATTGTATTTTTCGGGAACCATGCTTTGCTATTGGGGTGTCATTTTCAAATGGTTTATGTTCGAACTCATTTGTCCATTCCCTAACACGTAGAGAGTCTTTGCCACGACAATATTTGAGAGATGCACTCATCTTATCTGTGATAGAGTTCAAAAAAATTAGTAATAAATTGTAATTTAAACGAAAACAACAGCAGATAAATCAAATTCGTAATAACATAGCAAGTAAGTTAATAACTTGCCACATATTTTAAAATGCTTGTAAAATAAACATAACGACAAATTAGCAACCGCAGAATAAAATAACAATAACGACAATCGAAGAAAAGCCCTCAGGATTGGTCAGGTATCAATTCAAGAAGCCGTTTATTTGCCCGCTCTCCCAATTCAACATTGCCATGAACCCTACATGCTGCCAACAGAGTCCTCCAAATGATGGCATTGGGCTCAATTCTCATGGCCTCTACAAACTCAAATGCATCTTTCAAATGGCCTGCACGTGCAAGGATGTCCACCATACATCCATAGTGCCTAATGTTAGGTTCAATACCATACCCGCTCATCATAAGATCAAAGTAGTGATGACCCTCTTCCACCATCCCACCATGACTGCAGCCCATTAGAACACCAACAAAAGTGATCTCATTCGGCCTCACTCTTTCTCTCATCATCTCTGCAAACAGCTGGATTGATTCCTTTCCATGCCGCCCATGAATAGCCAACCCCACAATTATCGAATTCCACGTAGACACCTCTTTCTCTCGCATCCCTCTGAAAACCTCAATAGCTTTCTCAATACTCCCACACTTTGCATACATGTCTATAAGCGCATTTCCTAGAACAATGCTCAAATTATTCAAACCGATCTCTAAAAGAGAGCAATGTATCCTCTGCCCAATCTCCAGAGCCCCAGAGTCCGCACACCCAGACAAAAGGGTCACCAATGTGACTTCATCAGCCCATTCCCGCGCCCGTTGCATCTCCTCAAATACCTCCATTGCCTCCATCAGCAACCCGCTCCGCACATAACCAGCTATCATCGCATTCCAAGACACCGTATCTCTAACAGGAACTCGGTCGAACAACTCCCTTGCGCTCTCCATTTCACCGCGCTTCGCATAAACACTAATCATAACATTCCAAGAAACCAAATCTTTCATTGGCATTTCATCAAACAACCTGCGGGCGGTCTCCATATCTCCTCTCCTGGCATACCCAGCAATCAAAGAGGACCAAGCGACCACATCCTCCATCCCCGACCCTCGAAAGAGCGCACACGCCACATCCAAATCCCCACAATTCGCGTGCAAGTTGATGAGGCTGTTCCGCGCGAACTTACTCGATTCGAACCCGAATCTGACAACCTTCCCGTGAATTATGTTACCCATGGAGGTCCAGGAGAGCTTGGTGCAGGCCTTGAGGAGGAAGGGGAAGGTGAAAATATCTGGTCTGATTGGGCCCTTCTGCATCTGGGTGTAGAGGGAGATGGCGTTTGAAGGGTGGGAGCTGTGTGCAGTGCCTCTGATCATGGTGTTCCAGATGAAGATGTCTGGTTGGGAAATATGGTCGAACAGTTGGCGGGCGTACTCAATGGCGCCGGATATGGCAATGGCAGAGGCGAAGATGAGTTCTCTGAGTGCGGAGAGGTCGGTGTTGAAGCCGTGGATGATCATGAAAGCGTGTATTTGTCTTAGAGTTTGGAAGGTGGAGATGCGTCGCCAGAGGCTCGAACCTTGTCTTCGGCTGTGTGAATTCCGTTTCATCACTGCGATTTCAATTGATCCAAGTGATTTTGAGCTTATGGATGGGAACCAATCCATATAAAGATTGGCTTGGAACCTGGATTTAGGGCCCTACGGGTGGCAAAATTTGACCCAACCCAAACCTGACCCACATTGGACCCGCCTAAATAAAACCGCAATGTATATAGTAGAATCGCGAGTTAGAAATACTTGGCCCCACATTTAAAAGTATCGGGTTAGGGTTAGGATTAATTAACTCGGCCTACCCTTGTAACGTGCTGACCTATTTAAATGGTTTGGTTTTGGGTTAGGGTTAGGTTGATCGCAGATCTATTCCATTTCGACAATTTCGTGGAGGGATGTTTTTTCGTACAATAGAATAAGCCAAGCTCGTGTTGGGTTTTTCTACGAGCGACTTTACTCAAATATAGCATTGATATTTGAATTGGTTTTGGGTTTGGGGGCAAGATTCTATAGGTTGGTTCAGGATAAACGAGTTTGATTTACATTGAATGCGGCTTGTAAGAGTTGAGTCAGGTTGATTTGCAGCGAATATAGAAAGATATGGGTTGGACTTCACCCCATAGATGTTAGTCTGAGTACATACAGAAATAGTTCAGTATTTAGGAAATCAACTTGCACTACAGTGAAACACAACAACAAGTAAACAGTAACCTCGAAAAGTAAATGAACTCACTTTTTGAAGACAGAAACGAAGTACTATTGTTGAAGTTATGAAGACAGTTCAGAAACTCACAGAAGAATGTTGATCAAGTCTGGTGTTTAATACTATGTCTTTAAGACAAATTCCACCCCTGCATTGGTGCTTACGAGCTTCAGCAGCATTTGACTCCCAAGATACATTGATCGAATCAACACAGTAGCAGCTAAGGGTCGAAGTACGGGTTTTCAATTCGATTTTAGACCAAAACCGAAAAAACTGAAAACCGAAATTTCAAAATATTACAAACCGAACCGGACCGAATAACATGTAAAACTGAACCGAACCGAAAATAATTAAACGGTTTGGTTTTCCGGTTTAAACCGAATTTTTCAATATCTGCACCTGCACCCTTTCCCATTTGGTCTTTTACTCTTTTGGTCTTTAGACTATAGTCTATTAGTCTGTGTAAATTACAGTAATACTATACTAATATTATTCTAATAGAGTAATAGTCTGTCTAATACTGACATATATATATTTAATTTAAAACATGAAATATAGTTTGGTTTTTCGGTTTAAACCGAAATTATTTTCTAAAATCTGAAACCGAACCGAACACCGAACTTGCTAAAAACTCAAAATCGAAACCGAACCATAAACCGATAAACCGAGCCGAACTTAATTTTACGGTTCGGTTTACGGTCCAGAGTTCGGTTCGGTTCGGTTTCTTCCATCCCTAGTAGCAGCACTACAAACTGTGTGACAGGCGAACCAAACTGTGTAACAGAACTTCTCTCTTGACTCTGACTGATGACTTGAAAATGCAATGCAACAGCAGTGAACTGAAATGACCAAAAACGCATGGACAAAACTCTTGGGTTGGACACACCTTTTCAGATACGAATGGACACACACGTCTTTGACACACCCTATTCATTTGGAAAAGAAATTTTACTAAATAAAATTTCTCCAAAAATAATAAATGGGTAGTGGGCAGAGTCAGGCCCAACCCGCGTGTGAAGCCCGAGCCCGGCCCAGCCCCGCACGGTGCGGGGCGGGGCGGGGCGCGCGTGTGGTGGTGACCCGACATTAGTCTAGGTTCTCCCTCTTCCACAAAAGAGGGATGCCCCTTGGAGCTCATCCTATACTACCAATGTCTGTATATTATATTTATATCCAAAGAATCTTTTGCTCCCAAGCAATGTGGGAAGCAAGTTCACCACTTTCTTTTGTTTTCATGTTTAACATGTTCAAGTAGTGGTGTTTAGGAGGCAATTTCTCATTCACTCTTTAATGGATTAGAGCAACCCAATATATGTCCTTAATCTACTTGTGGAGTAGATTACATTCTCATGTATTCTCACCTAAAAGGATAAGTGGGTTCCACTTCTATTTTGGCTCAAAGATGGCTAAAATAATGGGTTCTCCTTCATCCATTTTTCCAACAATAGATGCCGATTTTGACCCTAACCAACCCATTTGACACCCTTAGACCCAACTTAGTGGAGCAACCGAGGGGGTAAGAATGTGGAGCAACAATGGACTTAGAATGATTTTATAATTATAATTGAAGTCAAAGGAAGGATGAGATGCTCTACACGAGTAATTTTATATATATATATATATATATAATCCATAAATGGCAATTAAATAATCAATCTCTAGAGTGGTTATCCAAACACAATCTAGTCAATCAAAATCTAGGAAAGTGAAAACATCTCTACATTATATCCATAGCTCCTTGGTCCTCCCTTACTCTCCTTCAATGCAACCCACTACTATGATTTCTAGGAATTTAAAATAAAACAGACAAAAGAGGCCCTAAGCATATTATGAAATTAACTTGGAAAAGAGCTTAGTAGGGTAAATGGTTTAGTATGGCCCAAGATTATGAGCTTCAAAATAAAGCAAATATCTTGCAATCGAATTCCTAGGACTTGGATAGCATGAGTTTGTGGGGGTGTGTACGTACCAGAGTGAAATAATAATAGTAATAATAACAATAATAATTCAGAGTGATCAAAATGATCATATATCCTCCCCTTTAATTGATAGTGAATTAAGGTCAGACGAAAATAATTAACCGGTCATCACCATATTCAAATCCCAACAAAGTCAACATCTTATCTACATCTCCATCTGATGTCGTTCACTTGGGGATAAAAAAGAGCTCAGCTCAGATCTTGTCAACGATGTACCCGGATCCATAACCACGTTACTAACAGGACCCATACCTGAACCAGGCCTGGCCAGCTCATGTCCAGATTACAGGCCCGTCCTTATCTAACTTTAAATTAAAGAACAAACCTGAACCCGACCCAAATATAAGAATGGATACAGATCTAAAGAGAGACCCAAATACTTTCATACATGAATACAATATACTTGTAGTTTACATCTTGTATCAGGGATTTGGGTAGTTGGGTATGAAACCCACAAACCCACACCCAGACCATTTATTGGAACCAGACTTGAATATAGGTCCAAATTGAAAATGGGATCATTTGAGGCATATAAACAGTTCTTTCAATTTTGATCCTTCTACTTGTCAGATCCATCGATCAGGAACTTAATTGAACTATTAAAATGAAGACCAGTCAATGCTACAAAGGGTTTCCCCCCTTCAATTAATAATCAGTATGGGCCTAGTGTTATATAAAAGGTGAATGATGGATGTGTGCATGATTAGTCCAACTATAATTACTTTTAAGTGTGTTATTTATGATATAATTACCGAGCATGAGCTCATTCGTGCAGTGCTTATCCTTACATTAGCGGGCTTAAGCATCATTGTCAGCAAGTCAAGCTAGAGTTTGAGCATGGGGTCAGGCTTTGTGTATTAATGAGCCAATCTTGGACTTGAACTTTGGCTTGAGCTTGCATGTATGTTTATGCATATTAAACTACTTAGTAACCGAAGATAAAGTGGTACCCCAATCGTTGGGAGTCTTATTATAACACTACGTTTGATCCTTGGTTTTTACCCCTAATGTGTGCAAGCAGTCTTCTCCCTAATATATATTCGGGTTCACTCCCACATCAATTGGGTCTCTTAATCAGCAGTGATGCTCGAGCTCAAGACGAGGCCCTTAATCGAGCTAATTAAAAAGACCCTCATAGCTCAAATTTGACTCATGAGCTAATGAAGCCAAGCTCATGCCCAAGCCCAACTGACCTGAGAAAAGCTGGGTCACAAGCTACTTCAGCTTGTTGAAGACCTCCTAAAGTGATCCCTCCAATGATATTTCTCTCATGTAATAAATAGTTGATCAACTGTTGGAATCCAACCCACTGAATGGTCAAAAAGCACGTTGATTGCACTGCATAAATGAATCATGGTAAATATAACTTTAGGCAAGATTCTCTCTTTCATGAAATCCCTAGACAGGCTTTAAAGAGAGCACAAAAGACAACTTTGTGTGATGCAGGGTCCAGTTACTACTGTATTTAAACATTCAAAGATGATTGTATTATTGTACCCTAGTTCACATTAATGATTAGTGATACTTTTTCTCATATTTTTTATGGGACCAGGTGAAATTTGGACCATCAAGGTGGCATGAGGAAAGGGACCTACATCTTTAAGGATGATTCAATGGGTGTCATTGTCTTTGCCACATGTCTGGTAATGTTGTGATCACAGGTCCTCTCCAGGTCACATCTGTTTTGGGGTTTAATAGTTTAATTTCCACCGTCCATACAAGACAAGGGGCCCTGCAATTAAAGCTCTAATTAAAGTTCCTATCATAGAAAAACACCCTATAAGATTATGTTTGCAAGCAACAATATTTCATTTTTTCTACTTCAATTCTCATTGCTTGATGCATTGTTGCTTTTTTTTTTGACAAAATATTTTTCTTCAACAAAACATATCAGAAGGATATTGTTATTATCTATGATTATTTACCAAAAAAAAAAAAAGTGTAGTAAGGGCCAATTTACTTGCACATAATATATAGGAAGCGATATTATGGACCACCTAAAGATCATTAAAGAAATGATAGGTATAGGATATAAGGTATTAACGTAGATGCAACAATCACTTTCCTAACATTTAAATTACAAGGGCAGTAGCTGTGTATTTCAATTCTTGCATCCAGGGGCGGACGGGCCTAACCCCCCCTCCCCTCCCCTCCCCTCTTAATTGTTTGCACAAAGTAAAAAAAAAAAAAAAACAGAGAGAGACCAAAATGGAATATGAAATCTATAACCTAAATATGAAATCTATAATAAATATGATTTTTATTTGAGTTGTAGATGGGAACGTCATCTACAATTGATGGATTTCTCAAGAGAAAAAATCCTACAAACTTAGATACAGATGGACCATCGTCCACCTTTAACGTTGAAACTCCAATTGCTGAAAATCATCCTACAAAACTTCAAAGAGCTGAAATCAATAATGATAATGATATTGGTTCTTTGGAGTGTGATCTAGGATTGCGTCGCCAGATATGAAAGTATGACGTCAGTCAACGCGATGAAATTCGACGAAAGTACTTAAAGGTTAGTCCATACCAACCAAAGCTCTTAAAGTATCTGAAATCTGGATCAACGACTCATCCTCGTAGCTTTCAAGAGTCTTGGTTTAATTTATTTTCTTCGTGATTGGAATATTTTCCAGAGAAAGATGCGGTTTTTATCTTCCATGTTATCTCTTTCATAAGCCAATCGGACATGCTGGACAAATTGCATTCACTATTGACGGATTTCGAAATTGGAAGAAAGTTAGGGATGGAAGAAATTGTGCTTTGTTAAGTCATATGGGAAAAGATCCTAATACTTTTCATAAAGATGCTGAGACATCATGTGAGGACTTGATGAACCAATCTCAACATATACAAAAAGTGCTTGACAAGTTCACTTCTGAACAAATTACAAACAATCGGTTACGACTTAAGGCCTCGATTGATACTGTCCGATGGCTTGCATTTCAAGTTTGTGCTTTTAGGGGACATGATGAAAGTCAAAGTTCTATCGACCGTGAAATTTTTTTGAAGATATTAAAGTTGTGTTCTTGTAATGAAAAGGTTTCCGAAGTTGTATTAGATAAAACTTCCAAAAATGCCACATACACATCACCGAAAATCCAAAAATAAATTTAGTTAGAGAAATGTCTAGAAAAAAATATAAAAAAAATATTAGCTATCTTGATTTGTTAAAAAATATTTATTTAAGTCCCCCCCCCCCCCCCCCCCCCAAAAAAAAAAAAAAAGATGAAATCATGGGTCCGCCTAATGCTTGCATCCTCTTTATTCATTTTTCATTAAGGGAGAGATAATTTGATAGTCATTTTTAATTTTAAGCACTTTAAGCTAGATACCAACGTCTTAGAATTCCTATATATTGAATTACATGAAAGAAACAAGCCCTATTTAAACAGAGTTATCTAGTTACTAGACAAAGAACAGATGTTTAAGAAGAATAACGATAATGAAACAAAAAATGAGCGAGAGAAAAAGCTATGTTATAGGCAGAGATACATATACTTTTGTGTAATCAAAATTCACCGCGAAATCTATCCTCATCGCCTTTATATAATATTTTCGTAATTTTCCAAAACACTGTAAAAAAATAAAAAGGAATAAAAAGTTCATATTTTTAAATTTCTTTTATCAGTGGAAGTCAAAACAAAAGAAATTATTAGTCATTGACCCATGTTATGTGTCAACCAATACATAAATGTTTTGGCAATGACCAATATTTCCAAATCCATGTTTTCAAACCCATTCAATATTAGGAATAGATTGATCACATGAGAGAGAGAGAGATATGTGTGCCCCAGTTTCTCAAACAAGAAAATTAGGCCAGCACCAATAAACGTGGATATAGGGGCTGTAAGCAGTTTGGATTTGAAGTGGGCCATTTGTATAGCTACCGACATCTGATCACGTGCGACGCACGTGCAGCTACCAGTAGTAGCTACTTCTGTTTGAAATGCAGTTAAGTTTGGAAGTTAGTACAGGTTATTTTCCAACGTGCACAATCAGGCAGAACCCACGTGGAGGAATAGATGAATGCCACATCAGCACAAATGCGAAGGTAGAGTGCTTCAATTCAATTATTATGGCTGCTACTTTGGATAGATTTCAAATCCTTTCCTATGTATTGAAAGCTTTTGTGTGATTGGAAAGAAAAGAGAGGAAAAGGGGGAGCTTGTGCTCATAACTAGTTGTAACTAGGGTTGTAAATGAGTACCCGATTCTCCGATTACCCGAAGGTTCCGACCCGTTAGGATCCGGGTCTAGGTCCTTATTTTGGTCCCGATAAGAAAATGGTTCCGGTTCCGGATCCTTTTTTTGGAACCGATACCTAAACGGTTCCGGTTCCGGATCCACAGTGGCTCAGACCCGTGGACCCGAGACCCGACCCAATATATACTAACATAAGGTAACTTTATTATGTGAGAACAGAACCCTTTTTACTTTTCTACTTTTCTACATTAGGGTTTTCTACTTTTCTACATCTCATTGCCTGTTTAGATGTGATTTTTGAGTTTTTGGTTAAAAGTATCTGTTATTGATAGACAAAATGTCACATTAGTGTTTGTAGGTACGTGATCCAATTGAAATGTGAAAAAAGCATAAATTTTTTAAAGAAAAATACAGTTATTGGTCTAGACCCGGAACCGGAACCAGACCCGCCTCACAAACGGTTCCGGTTCCGGTTCTGGTTCCCATTATTCTTAACGGTTTCGGTTCCGGTTCCGGTTCTGGTTCCCATTATTCTTAACGGTTTCGGTTCCGGTTCCGGTTCCACCCTGGACCCGGACCGGAACCGACCCGTTTACAACCCTAGTTGTAACTTTATCAGCTAGCTTTTACTTTCCCACTCACCCATTGGTTCGGTTTAGGGGGCAAAGAGTATGGTAATTAGTAGTAATTCAGGAGCCTTCAAGATGAAGAAGATATAATCTTAATAAATAAAATGAATTGGGCTTGGCAGACATTTACAAGTTTGATAGGGTCATTTGGGTTGGCCGACTTTGAATGGTTTGAGTCGGGTTGGCCCGCATTAGGTGCGGGTTGGGTTACCCCTTTTAAAAGATAGGTTAAATAGAGTTTTGAGTCGGGTTGGCCTGCATTAGGTGCGGGTTGGGTTACCCCCTTTAAAAGATAGGTTAAATAGAGTTTGACCTTTAACCTATAGATAAACCATGTCAATCCCATCCAACCCCTTTTCCATCCTAAATTAGTAGTTGGATCTATGTCAAATTATTAAATATTAAAGTCAAGGCTTTTGGATTTAATTTTGACTGGCAGTTCTGATTTTGACCAACAATTATGCTTTTTGGTTCAAATGTTCCACATTCTCTTTTCACTACTTATGCAACCACTCATATTTCAGTTCTTCCTCTACGTAACTATTTTCTTTCTGCTCTAATTTTCTTTTTTTTCATTTTATGTAACTTGCTCTATGAGACGGGGTTAACTTGCTATGTGGAAAGAGATAACTTTTTTTTTAATGTATGATTATTTATTTTATAATGCATGAAAATACCATGCTGAGCATGGATTATTATGTTAGTATAAATATTAATTTGAGCGAACAATCTGTATAGACCCTAATAGCTAGCAATCTACTTCAAGTCTGACTCCATAGTTTTTGTGTCTAAGAATTAAAAACCATCTGATTTGACGGCTATAAACTATAAGGATGGACATTTTCCTTTGAAAATGTTTGCTTTTAGCAGATCCCACCTAGATGTATGATGATCAAGAAAGGACACTAAAAATATTAGGGTTTGATGAGGTAAGTACTAGATATTAGGTCCATCAAATGATCCTAACTTTTTATTTTATGTCTCAAATATAATTGCTTTATATGGTGCAAACAATGTACCGTAGGATTAGTGTCAATTCAAGAATGTTGATTTGTGCAAACAGATTGAGTTGATCAAGATGGGATCAGGTAATAACTCAAAAGGGTGTATAGAACAAGTAGCTTTCCTCAGAACCATGCTGCGGATAGTAGTTGAAAGTAATGAATGTGAGATATATATAAACTGTGAGCGAGGTTTTTTTTTTTTTTTTTCTTTTCCCAATGGACACAAGTACAATTTACCAAAATTAAAAACAAATGAATAAAATTGTGTGAGAGCATCAGATACAGTAATGTGATATATGTTGTATTTATTTAGAAATTTTTATGGAAAAAGCCTTTAAAGTCAAGAAAAATGGTGGAGGACGTACCCAAATATTTCATAATAATGGCAAAGGGCTTCTCACCACTTTTATTTTTTTAACAAATTTGCACCAATTTCACTATATCAAGAAATGTTGGATTTATCCTTTTGTTATCCTTAAAATTTATATGTCAATTACTCCGTCGTATCGTAAAATGCTATGTTATTTTGTGCTATCAAAGAATGGAGGTCCTTTATCATTATTATAAAGTGTTTGAGCCCTGTCCTTTATCATTATTATGAACTGTTTGAGCCCTCCATCTTTTTTATCCTATTCAAAGGATTATTTTTGTAAAAACCCCTTTTAGCTATCATGTTATATATATAGACCAATTTCTCCTTGGGTTTCGGTGTCATTTACCTCGTTCCTCAAATCAGTAGATAATTTCTCAACTGCAGCACTTGGGTTCTTCTCCAAGTCCAGCACTTGGGTTCTTCTCCAAGTCCAGCATGCATCTCTTTGAAGAATATATTGGAAGTACTATCTACGTGTAAGATGCATGCACACACCCCATTATTCGGCCATTCATTTATTTTGAGATGGTAAGGCATATCACCCAGTTGATGGATGGACGGTTCATGTCATTTTCAAATGGCAATGGTTCGCAACCAACATGCATGGCTCCATTACTTTTTATTCCAGCCCCCCACCCCACCACCGACCATACGTCCATTAAATGAAAGGTTTAAAACAAAAGACCTACACTTGGTGACAGGGGCCAGAAAATGGAATTAGGGGGGCAAATGAAAATTATTAAAAGAATATTTTAACAGTTTATGGGTCAAAATTAAAAAATATAAAAAATTTAGTGGTAAAAAATAAAATTTTAAAAACTTAAGGGGGCTATGGCCCCCCTAGGCCTATATGTAGGTCCGCCCCTGCTTGGTGAGTTGCATTTCATTGATGGCAGTTTCTTGCTTGAAAATGAATTATTAGATT
Source organism: Litsea cubeba (assembly GCA_012931725.1). Lineage (NCBI taxonomy): Eukaryota > Viridiplantae > Streptophyta > Magnoliopsida > Laurales > Lauraceae > Litsea > Litsea cubeba. The sequence continues at coordinate 1,849,085 of CM022948.1, forward strand.
GTGTCATGTTCTGATTAAAATTGATTAATATTGAAGAAAAAAATATGAAAACTCATATTACTTTGCTTGTTTGGAAGTACCATTTTCACATGAGTTTTAACATTTGCTTCAAAACCTATGAAGATCTAAAACACCAAACTTCACATTTTGTGGTTTATCTTTGTATGAGAATATCGAAGTGTTGATGTTTTCGGTGTTATCACATCTTTCTCAAAATTTATTAAGAGATAGATGTTAGTGTACACACCCTTTTTACGAAAAGGAAAAATTGTCACGTCAGCAAATTTCATAAAAATAGAAACCTCGAAAAATGATTTTCATAGAATTTAAAAATTCATGTTTGGTACGATTTTCTTTCCTCATTGAGTTGGTGCTAATGTTGTTTGGAGTGGCCGTGGATTCCTTATAGAAATTCAAATCTTTTTGTTTGGTGAAATAATTTTTTGAAGAAAAATTATATAACATGTATATTATTTATTCAATATCAAATAATAATTTATTTTAAAGAAATAAAAAATGAAAGAGTGTAGGGTTTTGGGTTGAAATGGAAAAGAATGAGGAAAATAGGGAGAAATTTTCCGTGGAAATCCGTTTTCCATACCTCCCATAGGAAACCCGTTTCCAGCATTAGCAAGGAAAATACTAACGAGACAGGAAAGCATTTTCATGGAATTGGTCCACACCAAATGCATGAAAAATAAGTTTTCCGCATAAAACCGTCCACTTTTCTGTGGAAAAGTGTTACACAAATATATTATTAGTTTGATAAAAAGAAACTAATTGGTTTCTTGCAACTTAAGGCAAATAGGAGTTGTACCAGCTCCTCTTTGAGGTGTGAGTTATGTAACTATTGCACACATGAAGAGGGGTGAAAAGATTTGTCAATGTAAAAATAGTTACATTTACATACTATTTCCGCAAAAAAAAAAATTCACGTATGTTTTTTTTTGAAGATTTTACCGAAAAAAACACTTAATCCGGACATGTTACGCAATCAAACATTTTAGCAAGTGGTGCACCAATTAAAGCAATTGAAGCCGATTTTCATTTTTTTTTTACCAAAAGAGCACATCGTCGGCGCCGACCTTATTTACACTTGAATAAGGTCGGCGCCGACCTTATTTACACTGAATAAGGTCGGCGATGACCCTGTCCGCGACCCATGGAAAAGTTACAACTTTTGGTTAAAAATTAGGATTTCTGCGTCGGTAGTGACCTTATTTTACAAAGGCTAAGGTCATCACCGACCCTGTATTAGCATTTTAGCCAAAAAGTTGCCTAGAAAAGTTACAACTTTTGTTAAAAAAAAAAAAGAATGGATTTGATGGGTTTGAAGAGATTTAAAGCAAAGATTCATGTTTTGGAGAAAACCCAAAAGAATATTTGGTTTTGGAATTGATCATCAGCAAAGATTCCTGAAGTGTTTTATAGAAAAACCCAAGAAGAGAGGAGGAGAAAATAACAGTTTTTTTTTGTAGACAACAAATATATTTTCAAGAATATCATACCTATCGTTAATAAGAAAATGGAGCACAAAATGCCAAAAACTCATGGTATGATAAAACTCATTCTCACGTCAATGATTTGTGTAGCCATTTCAAAAAAAGAACAATGAGCAAAAGGTTAGGATTAAAACCTTACTTTTTCGAAGGGAAGGTAGCAGTATTATGATCCTCCATGAACCTGTGAGATGGAAAACACAAGTTGAAGAGAGAATAGTACTTCAAATAGTTCAAACTAATGAAAAATTAAATGTACATGATAAGTCTACTTTGTGAACAGTTCTTAATAGAATACAGTATACTCAATATAAGAAAAATAATCAAACTGGTGAAAGGTAAGTTGCTTACTCCTTGAACATTTGCTTCTCTTCCCTGTTTTGTAGACTTTCAAAGTTAACCTATAATTCGGAACTCAAAAGGGATTATAAATTCACGGAAGAATCTCCAGTCCACATATTTAAAAAATTAGCAACACTGACTGATTTCTTTATTAAAAACAAAATATGAATATAGAACAAAACAAGGAAGCCTTACAGTCTACACTTAAACTACTGTCAAAATTAATAATTGACAATAATAATACTAATAGTTGACCCCAAACCATTGTTTCCAATACCGCTAAAGATCAAAAGCAGGTACTCCGACTAATTAAATATCATTACCCTTGGATGAGAGTTATGCTACGCCCCACAAACAAAAATACCTAGCTCATCAACACATGTACAAGAGGTTGGCTAATAATCTGTATATTCAGGCCAAAAGATCTAGTCATTCAACTCATTACATGGGCCACAGGTGTAGAAAATATATGAACAGCTTTAAGTATAATACCATTGGTTCAACATTTGAAATTCAAACTAATTACATGGTTCGCCTGATGGGTGGATCTGCCAGATCTTTAGGCTAACTCATTTACAAGGTAGAGGTTCCATTAAGTTGTGTCGCATCCACAAAGTAGAGAATGAATTTTTTTTCTTATAAAATCCTTTTAATCTTATGTTATGATTGTTAAATTAAACTAGGGTGTTTTTTTCCTTCTCCAATTCTCTGTTGTAGCAAACATGAATTCTCCTGCAATCTTTCCATAGCTTTTCTATGTTTTCACATCTTCTCCAAAAGCTGTTATTTTCTCCTCCTCTCTTCTTGGGTTTCTCTATAAAACACTTCAAGAATCTTTGCTGATGATCAATTCCAAAACCAAACTTTCTTTTGGGTTTTCTCCAAAACATGAATCTTTGCTTTAAATCTCCTCAACCCATCAAATCCATTCTTTTTTTTTTTTAACAAAAGTTGTAACTTTTTCGGGCAACTTTTGGCTAAAATGCTAATATAGGGTCGGTGATGACCTTAGCCTTTGTAAAATAAGGTCACTACCGACGCAGAAATCCTAATTTTTGACCAAAAGTTGTAACTTTTCCATGGTCGTAGACAGAGTCATCACCGACCTTATTCAGTGTAAATAAGGCCGGCGCCGACCTTATTCAAGTGTAAATAAGGTCGGCGCCGACGATGTGCTCTTTTGGTAAAAAAAATAAAAAATCGGCTCCAATTGCTCTAATTGGTGCACCACTTGTTAAAATGTTTGATTGCGTCACACGTCCGGATTAAGTGTTTTTTTCGATAAAATCTTTTTTTTTTCTTTTGTAGAAAAAATAACGCATGTTATATTAGTATATAAGTGACCTTGCCTTGATCTCATCCTTTTATTCAAGTCAGGGTCTGAGATAAGGTCTTTTATATGGATTTTGATTTGGGTAATGTTCCTGTGACCAGGATCCAATATGGGCCTCAGTTTAAGTATAGATATTACTAGCAATTAGGATTTGGAATCAGGTACATTATTGACGGGCCCTACCTATTTTTGTCTTTAGTAGGCCCTATTTTAAAACTTTTAAGGGCCCGATTGTTTGCAATACATAGGAATTTAGGTTCAAATTAGTTATTAAAGAGGTGAGAGGTGAAGAACATGCACTATACCAAAAATGAAAAATTAGAACGGATTACCGTTCCTAATCCGTGTGTTTCTAATCCGTTCATCCGTTCCAATTTCCTGTTTTTGGAACGGATTAACGGATTAGGAAAGGTTTAGGAACGGATGAACAGATTAGCAACACACGGATTAGGATCCGTTCCAATTTTTCATTTTTGGTGTAGTGATGAGGTGAGGAGACGGGTGAATGATGTATAGTAGAAATGTTGATGGACCTCGATTTCTTTAAGATTTGACTTAGGGTGATGGATGGGTATTCATTTTGTACTTTATAACTGGGTATTCATTTTGCGTATTCTCTTAATTCAATTTCCATCAACGGAACGATTATTTGATGGTCATGTTGGATATTCACTTTTTTTTTTTAATTTTAACCACTTATAGAAATACAATCCATATATATATATATATATATTACATGAAAGGGGTGAGTTCTCTGATAAACTACTCTACCAACCCAGCTTCTCCCTGTTCTTTCTTCAATATTTGCCAAACCTTTTTGATATTTGGCCAACTCATATGCCTATATATTCATGTCCTCGAGTTCGACAGAAGTTACAGCTTACCACATAATCGTTTCAATTATCAAACAATTCGGACAGTGGCAGTTGGCATTTGTAGGCCACCAAGGAGACATGACATTGCAAAACTGTCATTATGAGCTTTAATCTTACCACTTTATGCATGAATCGAAGCAAATAATAATGCTCGACTTCAACAAAGTATTTTTAGAATGTTTGGAATAACAAGTTTAAAAGAGTACATATATCTCTGATAAATTTGTTATGTTAAAATCCAACTGATACTTCACTTCATGTTATAAGTGTCAACTGTCAATTGAGCTCTACCAAGCTCTTAACTTATGTCAATTCAAAGGGAGCAGATGTTTACAAGGGATGGATCCATCATAACTAGAATTTTGAGTGTAAACAAAAGGGGCACTCAGTAAAATGGGTGTTTGAATCCTTACTTTTGGTAATTTCTCATTATACGTAAAAATGATGCGGGATTGATATTGCACTTGAATATTTTCTTATGTAATATATTATATACTTTGATGTATAGCAACTAGCCCACAGCTTGATGGTCAATGTGTGTATGGAAAATCTTCTCCTACAAGCAGACAACATGTGAAGTCCAACTCTATAAGGGTAATTTGGGCCCACGTTTGATCAATATAGATCCTTTCACACTCTTGTCAGCCCATAATATAGCATGAGGCCCAGGGGTGGCGCTACATGTATGTGAGTGGGGCCAATTGATCCCATTGACATTTGATAAATTATTTAAAAAAAATTGACATTTGAAAAACTATTAAAAAAAATCTTTAATGAATTGAACTTGTGGAAGATTTTAACCCCACTCAATGCCTAAGTTAATGGGCCATCTATCTACAAAAGAAAAAAAGAACTTATGAAAAATAAATCTTTTGTTGACCCCACTGACTCAAATTCCTGGAGCTGCCATTGATGAGGCCCAATTTTACAACCACTTGTTAGTTGAGTCTGAAAAAAAATCTATATATAGTTAAAACACCATTAACCTTAAAAGGCTAATTTCTTTAACCAAAAAAAAAAAAAAGATAGAGCCTTTTAAGGCTTTTAAATAAGGGGCTAGAAGTGAGGCCGTTTCATCTACCCTCCTCCAACTAGTTAGACATTTATCTAAATGAGTCCCACAAAAAGTTAAACTCCCTATCAACGTTATGCAATCTACTCTCAAGAGAACATTTCCTTGTGTTCAATGTTCTCTCTGGAGTCCAACCTCTCCCAAAAATATATATATATATATATTTATCTATTAAAACACGTGTCTTTCCTCATCTACGGCTTTACAAACACTGGCCATGAAGTCATTTGGGTTCATAATCCGCCTTACACGCATGTAATTTTGGTTGTACTTGGACTTAGTCAACACCCAGCCCAATCTGTTGAAGTTTGCACCCATGACTTAACCTATAGGCCACTTTGACAATTGACCCGGACCCCACCAAAGGTCAGTCTAATTTCCCTTAACTGCTATTTAATTAAGCAGAAAGATGACAGCTAATGTAATAAACTTGGATAATGGTAGGACCATCCATGCTATTTCTATCTTTATTGTTCTTCTATTCTTACTGAAAAAATATGTGGCTACTGATTTATCAACGTATAGTCAACAAATCCCGCTGGACACACAATATTGGAATTGACTTAGAGGAGGAATCCGGATTAGAACTTCACAATAGAGCCCACTTATTAAAAAAAAATAAGAATTGCTCAAAATAAAAAACAGTTATACTACAAATTGATCATTTAAGAAACAAAAAAGTAGTAGTGAATAATTAGTCGATTTTTTTTTATCAAATGACAAGTCTTAGTATGGGAACAACTCCAATTAGGGTAAAGCTTGAAGGTACATCATCCATTGCTAGGGACTTTATATTGAGTGGTTTAGATTTTTAATAAGTAGAGTTCTACCTAAGATTGAACTCGTATGTGACTTATTATTGTTAATCTGCTGTGATTCATGTTTAGATGATGCACTAAATTGGACGGGGATTTAACCCTTTAAAATAAAATTCGAAGCTATATCTTGTTAGGAAATGAAATTCATCTTGAACCTTGTTGGCTTTATGATGGAGATCCCAAAAAATATTAGAAGAAATAAAATAAAATTAAGGGCATATAAAATGCTTCCATATGCAAAATTGGAGATAATGTTAATTCAAATGAGCTTATGAGTTTTTACGTGTTAGATTGATATTGGAGGTGACAGGTGAGCCCTAAATAAATGACTGGTCTGGTCTGTAACACGTTTTGGGCTCATAACAAAATGACCTAAATACCCCTACTGCTAATGGTTTCATTCATGCAGTTCTTAAAAAGAAAAACCTGTTGAAGTCAGCAAGGATCTATTTGTCATTCTACAAAGATATGAAGCCTATATAAATTCACCACGTCTTTAGGGTTCCATTCCCGATGCCTCTGTACATTTCAGACAATTCTCGCGTTCGTGTCTTCCTCTTTCGTCATTTCCCTTCCTGCTCCGATTTTACCCCTTCGGAATTCCTTCGTTGAAATCCGATACAAACAAAGAAGAAGAAGAAGACGACGACGAAGATTCAAAACCTGCAATTTGAGGTGATTTTGACGAGGTTTCAGTGAGATCTTCTTCATCGATATCTTCGAAGCTTCCGGATTAAAGATTTCTTTGGAAAGGTAAAATCCCTACGAATTTAGGAATCTTTCGCGAGCTGAAGGATTTTCGTTTCAAAAATTAGATTTTGCTACTTTTTCGATCGATGAACGAGAAGGTTTTGGCCTTGAATCTGCTTCTACTGCTGCTTGTTGCGTTTTTTTTCGGAATCTGATTTTGTTGTGTTTTCACGTGTTTCTTGTTGAGATCGGAGAGAACGAGGAGTAGGAATTGTTAGGTTTTTGAAGGTAGAGAGTGTTCTGATTTGTTATTTGTTTAGCTGCAGTGATTGTGTTTGAGCTTTCCGCGTTTGGATGTTCGCTGTCCGGATTTTCTCGTGTTTTACGCGCCAGATGAAGAACAGTGGCGGAAAATAGTTTCCACGCTATTTTGAAGGTATGCCCGTATGAACGCGAAATGTCTTCGTTTTTTTTTTTTTCTCTCTCGCTTCTTATGGGGCCCACATACGAAACGAAAGATCTCAGCCGTTCAAATACTAACGTGCGCACTGGTCGTTCGATCGGTTTCTGTTACCTGTGCAGAGAATTTATGAGCCCATACAGCTGTACGTTAGACCTAAGAAACGGTCATAAACGAGTCCAGAAATCACATCGAAGTAGTAGTGGGGCCCACGTTATTGACAAAGTCAGAGTTGCTGAAAACGAATGACCTCCTCATTGTTAGGATAATCCCAAAATTCTCACAAATAAGAATAAAGATTATATTGAATAATGTGATTAATACAATGTTAATCACATTTATAAGCGGGGCCGGGCAGACCCACATATATCTATGTGGGGGTGGATGCACCCGTTAGACCTTGGTCTGTTCTAAAACCATAATGAATAATGAAAATTTTAACTCTATCTCGAAAATTTAAAATTTCATGCGTCCTTCTACCCTAAATTTACATGAAAATCTTGGATTTGTTTCAAAAACTCAATTGTCCGTTTGGGCCTGCACCCACCCTTTAAATGAAATTCCTAAGTCTGTCAATGTTTATAGCTATATTTTTCATTATGTCATTGATCTTTTTGGCTTATGGTGATGGTGTTATTATCATTTGAGTCGCTCAATTTCCAATAGGTGGCCTCTACTTTGGGGTCCATTCCATCTGAAGACTTGATTTAGACGGGGTTGTTTTTTTTTAGCACGTGAGAATTTATGATATTAGGAATTTTAACATTGATGGCATGGTTGTCCTCTTAGCATTTAAAATTATCATCTTTCTTTATTAGAATCTTGAATTACAATCACCTAAAAAATTATAAATGCTTTTTGATTCCTCAGCATTCTAACCTCATGTAGCTCAATTTACAAAAAAAAAAAAACAAATGATCTCCTAAATTTATTAATTCTTCATCCCGAGTTCTAATAAAAAAAATATATATATATATATATATATGCTATGAAAGGATCCAGATTCTAATAATTAAACCAGTACAATAACCCGTGCGACCCACGTGGCTAAGGTTCACGCTCCATTTAATTAGTTTTTGATAAAAAAAAATACATATAAGGATTGCGTGTTGTAGTGGTAAAATCTGTTATTAAAAAAAAAAAAAAGGTATAAGGATTTGATTGTGATGTATGTTGGGGTCGAAATCCATCTATGTGGCTCCAGGTGGATGAGGTGACTAGAGAGGGTTGAAAGTTGAACGGTCGAATGTAAAGAAACTTAAAAAAAAAAAAAAATGATATCTGAGGTGTGACGATCACTGACATGCAAGCCATGTATGTATGATCCTCAAAAAATTATTAATAATTGGTCATGTTCGCGGGGCCAGCATAATTAATTCCTCTCGCTACGAACATGGAATAAACCAGATCACTGTTGGGCGATTGGGATTCATTCCATGTTTATCATTAGTTAGGTTTTCTTGGTTTCTTTACCTTTTATGTTCCTCCTGAAACGTGGGGGTAATTAATTGCAGATGCATAATAGACTTGTATGTAGATTGGGAAGAAAGAATACCACGTGAATTGCACGCAGCCAATTCCATTATCTTCTGCAAAATTCACATTTCACATGCGTCCATTGTCTCTATCAGGTCCAACTGATCCTAACATATCTGTTATCAGTTATCACCCACTGAAACTCCCGGGAATTTTGCTTGGTGAGTTGTTGGAGGGTTGTGCCCGAACTTGATGGGATATGAATCCACTTGGGCTATCATGATTGTGACCTTGATAAATCTAATCTTTTGCAAAATCATGCAGTTTTATACAGTGGTTGAGTTTATTATAAGACCGGACTACAGAAGAGAGACCATGGCCTTTTTAACGTCCGAAATCATCCCATGATCCACTGTCACTATCATGATTGATAGACTCGGTTCCTCATACTCTCTTGAAACATGTGCCGGGCCATATTACATTGGTTGATATTAGGTAACTAGGGTGAAAATGTATGGTCTGGTTTGCTAAGGAGTAATGCAATGGTTGGCTTAGAATAAATTATCCTTATTTGAAATGGCAAAGAGGTGTCTTACAGTTGCGCAATTAGGGCTTGTTTCTTTTATAGATTACTGCCATGAATTTATGGGTTTTCTTTTTTTTACATAATGTGAAATCTTAATTATCCCCTAATATTTGCATCTTCGCAAGCATTTTAAAATTCTCTTCCTCACATTTTTCTAGCACTATTTCTTTGAGCAAAACTTCTCTTCCTCACATTTTTCTTGATCTCGTGTCTACTTGATCGGATTTTTGCTTTGTCTAGCAATATTATACTAGTAGCTCCATGTTTTAACCGGATTAAATTTAAAAAAAAGTTAGGTCCCACATATCCATTGTGAAGATTCGGGATTCTTTTCATTGTAGGCCCTTTAAAATAAACACCAAAAAAGAAAAAAGAGGTCCTTTGTTTGAATCACCTCCCACTCTCATAATTATAAAGGGGAGAATTACAAACACTCCATGCGTGTGTGTCATCTTCTTTTCTCAATGTCTATTAAAGTAAAACAAAAGCCAATTTGTTTTCTACTATCATATAATCCTTCTTCTTCCACCAGATCTTACTCCCTCTCTCTTTCCCCCCCTTCTGAAATCCCCTTTCACGCTCCAAAAGAAACATTGGAAACTCTTGCAAAAGCTGAAAGAAGAAGTTAAAAAAAAAAAAATCCCCCCCACTCCCCTCGATCCAAGAGCTAAAGCTAAAGCTTCCCCTCTCATATTTGAAACTCTCTTTCCATCATTACTGATTCGATGCCTATAATCTTTCCCTTGTATTCAATTCCAACACCACCATTCACCATCTCACATTTCCCTCTTTCTTCTCCAGATGGATTCTGCTAAACCCCCAACAACCAACGTGGGTGGATTATTCCACGCCGTCACAAAGGTCCTCAAGCTTCGGAGATCCGGTGTTGTACCCGACGACGGAATCCGCAAGCTCCAATCACCCGACAACCCGATCGATCCACCCCAAAAGCTATTCCATCTGTTTGATGATGATTCAGACGAGAAGCTCCGCACCAGAGCAGCCATGCAAGTCCTCCTTGCAAAGCTATTCGCCAGCATTTCCGCCATTAAAGCTGCATACGCCCAGCTCCAGATTGCTCAGTCTCCTTACGACCCAGACTGCATACACTCCGCAGATGAAATCGTAGTGGCTGAATTGAAGAGCGTATCAGAGCTCAAACACTGCTATTTCAAGAAGCAGATACTCGACCTTCCTTCTCAGGATTCCCAGCTCTCTGCAGAAGCTCGAGAGCAGAAGAATCTCTTGAAGACGTATGAGATCATGATGAAGAAGCTCCAGTCCCAGCTCCAGGTCAAAGACTCTGAAATCCTCTTCCTGAATGAGAAACTCCAGGAATCAGAAAAACAGAAGAGAATTGTAGAAAAGAAGCTTAAACCCCCAAAAAGCAGCTCTCTTTCCTCACTCGACAATCTCCATCTCTCGGGTCTAAACCCGACCCACTTCATCACTGTTTACAATCACACCCTGAAATCAATTCGCAGCTTTGTCAAGTTGATGATCAATCAGATGGAGTCTGCAAGGTGGGACATTAATGCCGCGGCCGATTCCATCCAACCCAATGTGAGAAAATCTCACAAATCCGTTGCATTTGAATCCTATGTATGTAAAAAGATGTTTGCGGGTTTTCAAGAATCCGATTTTGCAGTTTCGGGTTTGGGCTCGGCGAGGCCTCGACGATCCGAGTATTTCAAGTGGTTCATGGATTTGAAGTCGAGGAGTGCAAAGGAAATTGTTGGGAGGGAGAAGAAGAGATTGGGGTTTGGGGAGTTCTGCAGGTTGAAGTACTTGTCGGTGGTGCATCCGAAGATGGAGGCGGCGTTTTTTGGGGATGTGAGGCAGAGGAACGCCGTGAGCGGCGGCGGGGGGTTCCCGGCGACGGCGTTCTTCGAGGGATTTGCGGAGATGGCGAGGAGGGTGTGGGTTCTGCACTGCTTGGGGTTCTCGTTCGAGAAGGAGGCGGAGATTTTTCAGGTGAGGGAGGGGTGCCGGTTCTCGGACGTGTACATGGAGGAGTGCTGCCCGCCGGCGGCGGACGAGGAGGAAGCGGCCCACGGCGCCGCCGACGTCGCCCCGCTGGTGGGTTTCACGGTTGTGCCGGGGTTCATCGTCGGGAAGACGGTGGTGCAGTGCAAGGTGTACATCTCGCCGGCGCCGGTGCAGTTGTAGAACCCCGGCGCCTTCTGGGTGGGGACTTCCAACCGTTGGTAATGAGATTGAAATGTCCATCCACTGTGGGGGCCACACTTTTTTGTTTTTTTGGGTGAGGGTCAGCGTTGTCTGGAAATTTGACAGGTTGGTGGGTGGGTGGGGCCCGCCTCTGCTGGCTCTGTCATTTGTTTTTGAAATGGACGGATGGATGTGATTTTAATTTTTTTTTTCTTTTTTGTTAATAAGGAAGTGATTTTTGTTTAAAAAAAGTCTACATGGACTAACTCGGGTCTGAGTTAGTCCATGGACAGACCCATGTTTTTTTTTTTTGGGGGGGGGGGGGGATTCACCTCGTCAGGTGATTTTGGTTGGGTCGTCAGGTGATTTTGGTTGGGGGGGGGAATCACCTCGTCAGGTGATTTTTTTCCCAAAACCATGGGGTTAGTCCATGAAGCGATCCATGAGTTAGTCCATGTAGCCGGGCTCTTTTTGTTCACACGAGTGACAGATAAAGAATGATAGAAAGATTTTATTTTTTTCACAGCCCGGGATTTTATTTTAATTTTTTTTAACTATTGGAGGGTTTCTAATTTTTTTACTGGACTAATTCTTTCGGACATAGAAGAAAGCCGTAACTCTAGTGTGGCAGTGAAGTTTCGATCCTTCGGTCTTCCATTACAAATTGTGATTTTAGTCCAACTGAACTACCCCTCTTTGTTTTAGACTCTATGTCTAAAGCTAACTATTATTTGGACGCTAAACATGATGGATCACTTCCATGTTCCTCTTTCTCTGCATAACATTCCATGTGCTCAAGGTTGCATTGTTGTTATCCAATGTCCACCATGTGGTTATGCATCAATTCCTTTCTAGATGCTTTTATATCAATTTGCTCATCTCTTTTGGAGAAAAAACTACTGTCCATGTCTTTGGACCCTGTCATCGTGGTGGTCATCATCATCACTAAAAGCTTGCTCCTGTTGGATCAGCTACATGAGTTTTGGTTGTCATTTTGTTTCGATGAAATCTTGGCCAAAAGACTACGAAAAGTATCAGGGAGTGAATAAGACTGCGACTTATTTATACTATGAGAGGATTTTTTTGCAAGGACCAACCTTTTCCATTTCTATCTATTTCACCAACCAAATGTTTTAGCCTGATAAAAAATCTACTATTTTTGTTTCTCATGGGATGAATGGTTATGATTCCAAAGTGCAAGCGTCCATTTGTTCATGACCAATCGATGGTTGATTTAGAGCTTGTTTGTTTGTTAGAACTTTGAGAATTCCTGTTGTGGGTTTTATTAATTTCCCAAGTATTATTTCCTACTTAATTTAATTAATGTTCAAGTGCATAGTAGCATTTTGAATCTTGAAAATTGAGAGAATCTACAAGCTAAAAATGAATTCCTATTGGGTTATGTTGAAGAATGGGCTCCATCCAAAGGAGAATATTAAAATGTATTTTCGCTGCCTCTATTAACACTTTGAGGTTTTGGTAGGAATTGTTAGTTAGCTAAAGAAATTTAAGATGGTATCAAAGCCGACCGGTCGCAGGTTTGAATCCCAGGAGTAATGACTCGGAGCAAAAAAAATACGTACCGCCAAAAGTGCGCGGACCGGATTCCACATGAGGAGGTGTGTTGAAGAGTGGGCTCCACCCAAAGGAGAATATAAAAATGTATTTCCGTTTCCTCTGTTAACACCTTAAGATTTTGGTAGGAACTAAAGAAATTTAAGAGTTAAACTTTTTAATATCTCATTATTCAAATAAGAAATTACAAATATTAGAGGAGTAATAACATACATTACTATTAGGAATCTCAATAGATAGAGTTTCCACCAGAAAAACCTTCTTACAAATGGTCCCAAAAGGCTTTTAAATGGAATACTTTCTATGATTAGACTCAGTCCTCAATCCTCAACGGCCCATGCACACATGCTCATCATAGGTTGCAAATGAATCAAAGTCTCCAACACCTGGACTCCTTGGAATTTTATAAGGATTAGAGCCGCGCTCATCTGTTAAAAAACTAAACCACTCAATAAATGCCTCATTTTGGATGTTTTTGCTCTAATAATAGGTACGCTCACCGTCACATTGATGAAATAATAAATTTTAATTACCAAAATAAAATATACTAATTTTGAGTGATTTAAAATTTTTATCACAAGATTTATATCATTAATAGACTAGCATAGGCCTCGTTAACATTTTGCCTCAAGCAATGGGGACTTTTGGTCAATAATTTTTTTTTTATATAAAAACCATCAATAAGAACATAAACAACATCATGTGCCGAAGAAACGTGACTATTCAGAGAGGGAGTTAAATGGAAGAATCTTAAAATAGAGCTAAATTCTTAGTAAATTTCAAAATAGGACAAAAAAAAGATATCCCTCTTGGGATTTGAGATTGGGACTCTTGTTTGGCTACTCTACTAATGGAGTCAAATAAAGTAAAGCTCCCCCCTCCCTCCTTCTAGGGGTGTGCATGGATCGGTTCGGATCGGTTTTGGGTTAAAATCGCCAACCGAACCAACCCTGTCGGTTTGTATATTATGTGAACCGAACCGAACCGACACAATGGATTTATCCGATCCGCAACCGACCCAACTAGTGTCCACCATATCCACCACCCGATCCAACCCGATTTTTTCATGGATATCCACCACCCGATCCAGCTATCCACTTTGATAAGGAAGAAATCCATATTAGAACCCATGTTGTAGACGTTTCAAAGGAACCAGGAAAATGAGAAACGACTGAAGTGAATGAGGAAGAACCCATGTTGCAGACGTCCTGATCTTTTGTATTTTTTTAAAATTGGATGTTTGTCTTCCACACTTTAATGTTCATATTTGTATTCCACTGAGGTGATATGTTAGAAGCAATTAAACTTGTAGTAAACTCACTGTTTTGAAACTTTCAACGATTGGAAAGCACCCTTCATTTTCCTTTTTGCATGTGTCCCATTTAATGCATGGGTAAGGTGAAGGGACATATATGAAAAGTGATGAAAACTTGTATGGGAATGAACAAGTGGTATGGACATTCACGTTTTATGAATGTAGACTCGGTCGGGTTGGTTATAATTTGATATATGCACACCCCTAATCGAGAACCGAACCGACCCAGTCGGGTTAACAGTTTTTAAAATGGATCTGAACCGACCCTAATTGAATAACCGACCCATTTGCCATGGTTCGGGTCGGGTCGGTCGGTTTTGTCGGGTCAGATGGATTTATGCACACCCCTACCCCCTTCTTAAAAAAAAAAGTTACATAAAAAATATTTTAATTCAAATATTCCGTCATATTTAAAAAAAAAAAAATCAACATCTTTTTTCCAGCAAAAGACAAAAAATACTCTAATATTCTATAACAAAAAATAAAAAAAATTCTATAACAAACAACTAAAAATAAAAATTATCATAAAACCAGCCCCTTAAGTTTTTCAAGAGGATTTCAATTAAGAACACCACGCCAAAATTACCTCCACGGGCAATCTCTCTCTTCTTTTTTTTTTTTTTAATAAAATGGCCAAAATGCCCTTATGTCCTTTTCAAAATAAATATCCCCCTTTTTTGGGCCTATTTTGAAATCTAATCTTCCTATTAAAGTTTAGACCCTATTTTGACGTCAACTTCCTATTACAAGCTTTTGGCTTAAACCCTCGTTGCAAAACCCATCATTTCACTTCTTCTTTCGCCGTGTCTTCACACGCAAAGTTCTCCATCCAACATAACCCATATCAACAGGTCTCTCTCTCTCTCAATTTTATACCTAATTGCAATCAACAGAACTTTCATATACAGGTTTACTGTTTCTTGTTACTAATAACCAAGTTGCAGTTTTTCATCCTTTTTTTGGGTTTTATATGACTTACAGACTGTCTTTTGGAAAACCCAACAATAAAATTTAAGGTCTAGTGATGGGTGGATAGTTCTAGTTGAATTTGAATATTGAGAATGTGTTGATTTGGGTCCCATTTTTCCTTTTCCAATTTTACTCAGACAGCACCCAATTACCTAATAAGTAACAAACAATGACATTTTGCTTTCTGATGTAGTTTAGTTCATTTTTTTTTTTTTTTATTTTTGTTCTAAAGCACCCAATTCATAGTATCCTTGTTATACAAGTGTTGTTATTTGTTTAGTATCTCGGTGATTTTTTCCCCTTATTTTGTATTTAATTTTTTCACTGGTAGAATCCATTTTGTTGTATTTCAAAGAGATGTGGAAGGTGTATGTTGGGAACCTGGATTCTCGAATTACAGAAAGGGAACTGGCAGATGAATTTCGTGCCTTTGGGGTGGTCAGAAGGTTTGCTCGGTTCCCAGAGTAGTCTTCCCACTTAGATTTTTTTTTTCTTTCCTGATTTATATTGTGCATTTTTATTTTGAAGAATTCTGAAGCGATTCAGAAATTTATAAACAAAATTCTTGTAGTAATAATCTCTCTGTGTTGTAATTTGGCTGGTAAATGATTAATTGGCAATACGCCTTTCTACAAAAGGAGGGAAATCAATCAACATTTTCTATTATATACTTTCCTGTTATATAGCTAGAGCTCTAGGAGATTTGATTCTGAAAAGGCAAGAGGCTTTTTTATATAGAAAAAAAAAATGAAGACATTTAGTGTAGGTTACAATTGAATGGAAAATGTTGGGTTTGCTTTGTTAGCTTGACATTAGTTCCATTGTGTTACCCAATGTAAGACATCAAATGATTTGAATATCTTAAAGAGCATTCAGTTAGATGCATGAGGTTTTTGCTTAATATGATTATGATTGACAAATCCATGATTATTATGTAATGGAAGTGAGAGAAACCCGACGGTAGTTTCGGATTCAAGGCAGCACTGGGAGAAGTGGAGTGGAGTTGGAGCCAAGAGGTGAGTGACAGAAAGATGGAAAGCTCCCCCAGACAAGCTGGAGTTGTGTGACAATGTTCAAAGTGCATTTGCTCATTGAATGAAAATTATTATTATTATTATTTTCAATTGTTCACACGACTTGAACCCACAACCTCAAGATTGCAATAGTGAACACCTTCAGCTGTGTCACTGTCACGGGCTCTTTGTCAATACAAAATCCTGTTTTCCTTCACCCTTTTATTTGTCTCCTTAATTGCATTGATTGTTCTCTCAAGTCCTGATACCATATAGTGATTTTTAACTTCTCAGAGATGAACATGCTTGTAGATTAGAGGATATGCTAGTGGAGTAATCTGAAATGATTTTTTTCCTCAGAAAAGGGGCATGTGGGGTTTCCCCACAAGCCACAACAACACTTGTAGTTTGAGAGGTGGATAGTTTCCAAAAGAGAGGGAGAAAAACTGAAAAAAATCTGAAAAATACCTTCTTGTGTCTCAGTTGTCTACAACGGAAATGACAAAGAGGAAGATGGGTTCTTCAGTATTTTTGTGGGGGAGCAGTACCAAAAGGCAAGCACTAAGCAGTGTTTTAAAACTTGTCCAAGTCCGAGTCGACTTGGACTCGGACGTTATGTGCTATCATGTTGTGCACGTGTTGCTTTTTAATAGTTGATTGGCCAATATTCTGCTCCATAGGTAATAGCAGGCCTAATCGCTTTCTTGTAAAAATTTTCCTTCAATCTTGCTGGCATATGTTGATCACAAAGCACTCCAAAAGCAAGTTTCCACTCCAACCACTTCACTTTTATCCTATTGTCGACATCTTTCTCAATCTCTCAATCCTTACTAATTATCGAGCCAAGGTATTGGAATGAATCTCTTTGTGGTATCTCTTGAAATTCAATCTCACAGTAGTTTTAGCTCTTTGTATATGCCTACTGAAGTTGCAATCCATATATTCTGTCTTTGTATGACTTATTTTAAAGCCCTTGGATTCTAAGGGCATGTTAGTGTAGCCCATTTCCGTGGAAAACCTACTTTTCATGCGTTTGGTGCGGTAGTTTTCCGCGGAATCACTTTTTTGCCACATCAGCTTTTTCCTTCCTTACCATGGAAATGGACTTCCCATGGGGGGATATGGGAAGTCTATTTCCACAGAAAACTGGCCCCCCTTTATAAACTCCATTTCCTACTCATTTCTGATGCAAAACCCTACCCATTCTCTATTTTTCTTCAACGATGAGAGTAAGCAGTGACGGCAGCCATCTGCAGGTAACCCTCTCTCTTCTCCACCCTGTGCCAGCAGCCACAGCCAAACACCTCTCTCTCTCTCTCTCTCTTCCCTACCCTGTCCCAGCAGCCACGCCCCAACCTCCCCACTCCTGATGCCACCAGCGGCGCCCTTGCAGCTAGTCACCACGCCCAGCCATCCCACCATGCCTGGCCACCATCTTTCTTCTCCCTCCCCTCCCACCTCGCCCAGCCACCCCACCCCGCCTGGCCACCATTTTAGAATGGGTTTGCTGTAGGGCTGCTCAGAGAAGGATGAGAAATTTTGGGTCCAAAACTGTGATTTAATTCGACGCTTTCAAGGTGATAGAGAAATTGTTTCATGAA
Organism: Litsea cubeba; assembly: GCA_012931725.1. Lineage (NCBI taxonomy): Eukaryota > Viridiplantae > Streptophyta > Magnoliopsida > Laurales > Lauraceae > Litsea > Litsea cubeba. The sequence continues at coordinate 1,866,878 of CM022948.1, forward strand.
GCTGCAAATGCCCATCGAACAATAACCCTCTTCATGCTGGGAACCAGTTCAAATTTGTCTTGCTATCAAATTCGTTGTTGCAGCTATTTTGTATCAATGTGTAGTATTCATACACTGTTCTTCATCAGATTTGAGATGATATTTGGTTTTCTAAATAGATACGATTTGAAATTATGATGAATTGTGTTTCCTATTCACCAAGTTCTGCCAGTATCTAAAAAAAAAAAAAAAAACTTTACCACAAAGAGTAAACACTAGTTTTTTTGAAGGAATCCGCAGCCGCACCAAACAACATTGCCACCAATTCATCAATTAAAAACTTTTTGCACCAAACATGAATTCTTGACTTCCCCGGAAAACCTTTTCCGAGGTATTTAAAAACCATAGAATTTAATGATGTGGCAAATTCTTCTTTCCATGGAAGTTACATGTACACAAACGTGCCCTAAATCCTGTTGCCATCTGATGCAGGACAAAATCAAATCTAACCTAATATGGTATGATGAGATCTGATTTAGAACTAAAATTAATATGAACTTTAAACACACCATTCATATTGGTAAATATTGCAATCTAATGGGAAATTCGGTAATTGATCCTGAAACAGGTTTGCAGTCCTGCAGTAAAAGTCCCTCTCAACTGAATGGGTAGGATCCCAATGGAAGATAGAACTCCCAAAATGCTTAGGGAATGCCCAATTGTGCAAATCTGATTTTTCTTGTATTGCCCAATTGCGCAAATCTGATATTTCTCGTGATTATCTGGGCAGGGCTGGGTGAGATGGATTAATGGAAAAAACTTGGGGTTGAGATCCAGCGACAAGGGTCGCAGATCTGATGATTAGGATCTTAAATGGAGATTTAGGGCTAGTGCAGGGAGATAGCTCGTAGGAAAAGAAATAGAGAAAGAGAAGAGGATACCTTTGATTGGGCTCTCACCAAACTCTGATCCGGAGGCATTACGTCCTTTGAGCAAGGGGAACCCAAGAGACTCACAGAGAAGAAGAGGGAAAATCCATTCCTTTCATTAATCTCAAAGTTCATTACAAGATAGCATAGCATAAGGAAGAAAGAAACCAAGACAGTCTATTAATATTAGCCCTAAGTGATGACATCATCACATAATAAAAAAAAAGTAAAAGAAACAATAAGAAACGGACGAGAGGGAGGGAAGAGTTGTGTGCACGAATCCCAAGGCCATTTTCTCTTAAGTAGTGCCCCCCCCCCCCATTCTTTATTCTCTTCTTTAATGAAGATGGGCCCCTTTTTATGACTTATTATTCATTAAATAACTTGGGCCTCTCTCAACTTTAATAATCCTTTTATTTCAACCCATGTGGCACTTCCCAAAGTGGGGCCTTCTATGTGATTGCACGCATGGGGCCTTCTCTCCTTCAAATGGTAGATCCATCAAAATCCAACCGTCGGATATCATCGTAATGGTAATCCAACGGTGGATTTATGCCATCTTGGCGAGAAAAGTCATGATACACATCATCCATCCACATCATAGCTTGATCCGCCACCCTACGCTTCCTCCTTTGGTAGACCTTGAAGGAATTGGGGGAATTAGGCATGATGTCCCCATCAATTCCCCTCGCCTGAGAAAATCTCACCTCTAGTGAGATAAAACTATCATACCGCTCTAGGAGGTCCGGATTGAGACGCTGCAACTCATCACGTGTGATCCATGTGTTGTCATGCTGCGGATAGTGCTTCCACTTGACAAGGAGTTTTTGAATGCCTCCTTGTCTGGTAGAGACCAATTAGTCATCCAATATGTCTTCCACAATTTCTTTCTTATGAGCTTTAGGAGGGGGAGGCGGGGTAGGTTGTGGGAATTGGCTTTGGGAAAAGGATGGATCAAAGTCTTTGGGTGCATGAGTTGGAGAGGCATTATGAGACGGGTGGGCAGAAGGCGTTGAAGACCCTCGAAAAGGAGCAAGATCCTCTACATTGAAAGTAGAGCTGATTCCCATATCAAATGGAAGGTCTAAAACATATGCATTGGAACCCAACCTCTTCAAGATTTTGAATGGACCAGTACTACGGGCCTGCAATTTCTTGGCAATTCCTTGTGGGAACCGCTCAGGTCTTACACGGACCATAACTTCATCTCCCACTTGAAACTCAATGTACCGACGGTGTGAATCAGCAGATGATTTGTAATATTCATTTTGCTTATTAATTCTTTGTTTGATTTCATTATGCAATGCATGAATGTGATGGATGAATGCATCAGCTGACTCAGATGGACGATGAATGGATGACATGGGGATGAGATCTACAGGCATCCTAGGTTTATAACCAGTGACAGCTTCAAAAGGACTCATGCCTATGGATCTATTTACCGAACTGTTATATGCAAACTCCGCAATCGGTAACACAGACTCCCATGAACGGACATGCTCACCAACTAGACACCTCAGAAGGTTACCCAAATTCCTGTTCACTACCTCCGTTTGACCATCGGTCTGTGGATGGTAGGCAGATGAAAATTGCAGTCTTGTTCCCAAAACTTTCCACAACGTCTTCCAAAAGTAACTAGTGAACTTGACATCCCGATCAGACACAATTGTTTTTGGGACACCATGAAGACTAACAATTCGCTCCATAAAAATTTTCGCAACATGCGAAGCATCAGATGTTTTGGAGCAAGGGACGAAGTGGGCCATTTTAGAAAAACGGTCCACGACAACAAGTATGGAATCATGTTGTTTGTTGGTCTTCGGAAGCCCAAGCACAAAATCCATACTGATGTCTTGCCAGGGGGCATGAGGCACTGGCAATGGAGTGTACAACCCCGTGTTCTGTTTGCGCTGTTTCGCCAGTTGGCAAGTGCGACAGCGTTCAATGATGCGCGCGACGTCTCGCTTGAGACTCGGCCAGTAGAAACGATCCTCCACAAGAAGAATGGTTTTGTCACGACCAAAGTGGCCGCCTACTCCACCAGCGTGGAGCTCCCAAATGAGAAACTCTCTCATGGAGGTACGGGGGATGCAAATCTGATTTCCTCGAAAGATATAGCCATCTTTCAATGTGAATCTATCAATGCTCCGCAGAGGATTATCAGAAAGAGATGCAAACAGGTCCCCAAAGTCTGGGCATGATGGATAATCATCTCTCAAACGATCAAACCCAGTGACTTCCACATTCATGGAGTGGATTAAATGGACTCTGCGACTTAACGCATCAGCTGGTTTGTTCTCCACTCCTGCCTTGTGTTTCAAAACGAAAGTGTACTCTTGCAATAGTTCGACCCATTTCGCATGTTCCCCTTTTAGCTTGGATTGGGAATTCAAGTACCGCAATGCGTCATGATCCGAGTACAAAACAAACTCTTGCGGTAACATGTAATGTCGCCAATGTTTCAATGACTGAACTATTGCATAGAACTCTCTTTCGTAGTTGGAATATTTCTTCCGTTTAGCCTCATTCAGTTTCTCACTAAAATAAGCAACGGGGTGTCCCTCTTGACTCAAAACACCTCCTATTCCAACGCCAGATGCGTCGCATGCTACTTCAAAAACCTTAGAAAATTCAGGCAATCGCATGACAGGAGCTTCTGTCATTCTGGTTTTGATTTCCTGAAAGGCTTTTGTAGCAGCCGGGCTCCAATTAAACTCTCCCTTTTTCATACAATCTGTAATTGGAGCCATGATGGTACTGAATCCCTTGATGAAACGACGATAAAACGTGGCTAGACCATGGAAACTACATACCTCATGAATGTTGGATGGAGTCTTCCATTCAACAATCGCACGCACCTTTTCAGGATCAGCGGACATACCTGCCGCAGAGACTACGAAACCTAAGAAGACCACACGATCTGCTATGAATGTGCATTTCTTAAGGTTTGCGTTCAGTTGCTCCTTTCGCAAAGTACCACAAACTTGCCACAAGTGGTTGAGATGTTGTTCCTTAGTATTACTATAGGTGAGAATGTCATCGAAGTAAACTACTAAGAATTTTCCAATGAATGGCCTCAATACTTGTGTCATGATGCGCATGAAGGTACTTGGCGCGTTGGACAACCCGAATGGCATCACTAGCCATTCATACAACCCATCCTTTGTCTTAAAGGCGGTTTTCCATTCGTCCCCAGGACGAATTCGAATCTGATGGTAGCCACTCTTAAGATCTATCTTAGAAAAGATAGTGGCACCAGCCATCATGTCAAGCATATCATCTAACCTGGGTATCGGAAACCGATACTTGACAGTGATCTTGTTGATCGCTCGACTGTCCACGCACATCCTCCAAGTTCCATCTTTCTTTGGAGTCAAAAGTGCGGGAACGGCACAAGGGCTTAGGCTCTCCCTAATGAAGCCCTTGTTGAGGAGTTCATCCACCTGCCTTTTCATTTCTGCGTGTTCCGATGGGTTCATTCGATAATGAGGCAGATTAGGCAGTGTCGCTCCTGGGACAAGGTCAATTGCGTGTTGGATGTCACGCATGGGTGGGAGTTCATTTGGTAACTCGTCAGGAAAGACATCCTGAAACTCCCGGAAGACAGGTTCCACCTCATGTGGAATACTAGTAGGTGGCTCTTTAGGAACTTCCGTAGTCACTACGGCATAAACAATGGGGTCTTCCTTGGAGCCCTTGCTAGTCCTTTCTTCCAAATCAACCTGGAACGCACTAGCACTAAAAATGTGTAAGCCTTTTGTCTTAGAACTTGAGGCACTAGTGTTGGCTTTCTCATCATTCTCCTTCTTGCCAATTTTATCTTTAGGGGGTAATTAATGCAACTTCACCTTTTTATCTTTGAAATTAAAGACACAGATGTTGGTACGTCCAAAGTTGGTGACATCCAAATCGTAGATCCAAGGTCTCCCTAAGATAATATGTCCCACGTCCATGGGGATCACATCACTCCACAACTGGTCCTGATAAGTGGACATGTTAATTGGGACTAGGCAACGCTGAGTGACGGGAACAGATGTAGAATTTACCCATGACACACGATAAGGCTTGGGATGGGGAACTGGGGTCAAGCCTAAACGAGACAAATTGTTGGCAGAAAACTACATTGGTACAACTTCCACTGTCAATGATGACCTTACAGCTCTTATCATTGCATTTGACGTAGGTATGAAAGATGGAAGTCCTACGACGGTCCTCATTTTCTTGGAGGGTCAATGCACATCTCACTACCATCACACGAGGTGGATCACCTTCCGTTTTGCTCGGTGCATTTTCATCTCCATGACATGAGGGGGCAAATCTAAGAAAGGATACCCGATCCTCCGGGTCATCACAATCATCATCACTAGGCACAAAATCCGGGATGTAGTCATCTACTATTGGATCACCTTCACCCTCCACATCCTCGATGCAAAGGTTTCGAGTGGGGCAATCACGGGCGATATGCCCAAATCCGTGACAACGGTGACAGGTAACTGAATTACTCCATTTAGAGCTGTCACCAGCGATTCCTTTGCCTTTATTGTCCTTGATGGCAGGCGGTAAATTCGCAGGGGTCTTGGGAAGTTGACCTCCAAAATTTGATTTACCGCTCAAAGAATAAGGCTTAGAATCTGTTCCGCGGTAATCACTACGCCTAGCCTGTTTACTTTTCATGGCAGACTCAAGGTTTTGCACTACTTCATAAATTTCCTCTAGGCTAGTTGTTTTAACAGTGATTAGTTTCCGCTGGAATTCTTGACGAAGACCTGTCCTAAATTTGGAAATTCTAGCAGGAAGGTCTTCTTAGACCCTACATCGAAGGTTAAGTTCCTCGAACTTATTGATGTAGTCAGTCACAGACATACTTCCTTGGCGGAGGTTAGACCTTTGATCTAAAAGTCTATCATGGTAAGACTGGGGTAGGTATTTAACCCGCAAGTGCTCCTTCATCTCATCCCATGTACCAATGGGTTCCTCTCGACGCTGATGTAACCTATGCTCAACGTCCGACCAATACAACCGGGCTTGACTTACCAGTTTCATTTTGGCAAATTGAATTCTCCTCTCCTCAGACATGTCATACCACTCAAAGTAGTGGTCCATGTCCGATTCCCAATCGGAATAGGCTCTCGGGTCAATGCGACCATCAAAAGTTGGTGCTTCTATCTTAACACTCTTCACAGCCTGCTCATCAGCATTCCGTTATCTACCACGAGCCCTACGGTCATACCGAGCCTCGGATTCGAGGTCAGAATCATCATTGCGCTCATTACCCCGGTTCCTCTCATTGTTCCTGTTACGATTACGGCGATGTGCCATATCACCGTGTTGGGTCCTCTCAATGTTCTCAAGACGAGTCTTGAGTTCCTCAGTTTGGGCTTGTGATTGTTGCAGAAAGCTATCCAGTCGGGCATCGGTGTCCTCCTTATTTTTGGCCAAGATTTCTTGGATACTCCTAGACAACTGTTCTTGGATACTCTTAGACAACTGCTCAAGATTCATTTTGAGATGTTCTGGTTGAATGTCCTTACCACTTCTCGTGGGCATGCAAATGCGAAAGAAAGACTATGAAGGCTATCCTAATGATGCAGTGCAATAAAATGTATGATGACCCAACTTGGGCGACACTATTTTTTTTTTTAATGACTCCCTAAGCAATCCTAAGCTCTGATACCAAGATTGATGCAGGACAAAATCAAATCTAACCTAATATGGTATGATGAGATCAGATTTAGAACTAAAATTAATATGAACTTTAAACACACCATTCATATTGGTAAATATTGTAATCTAATGGGAAATTCGGTAATTGATCCTAAAACAGGTTTGCAGTCCTGCAGTAAAAGTCCCTCTCAACTGAATGGGTAGGATCCCAATGGAAGATAGAACTCCCAAAATGCTTAGGGAATGCCCAACTGTGCAAATCTGATATTTCTTGTATTGCCCAATTGTGCAAATCTGATATTTCTTGTGATTATCTGGGCAGGGCTGGGTGAGATGGATTAATGGAAAAAACTTGGGGTTGAGATTCAGCGACAAGGGTCGCAGATCTGATGATTAGGATCTTAAATGGAGATTTAGGGTTAGTGCAGGGAGATAGCTCGTAGGAAAAGAAATAGAGAAAGAGAAGAGGATACCTTTGATTGGGCTCTCACCAAACTCCGATCCGGAGGCGTTACGTCCTTTGAGCAAGGGGAACCCAAGAGACTCACAGAGAAGAGGGAAAATCCATTCATTTCATTAATCTCAAAGTTCATTACAAGATAGCATAGCATAAGGAAGAAAGAAACCAAGACAGTCTATTAATATTAGCCCTAAGTGATGACATCATCACATAATAAAAAAAAAGTAAAAGAAACAATAAGAAACGGACGAGAGGGAGGGAAGAGTTGTGCGCACGAATCCCAAGGCCATTTTCTCTTAAGTGGTGCCCCCCTATTCTTTATTCTCTTCTTTAATGAAGATGGGCCCCTTTTTATGACTTATTATTCATTAAATAACTTGGGCCTCTCTCAACTTTAATAATCCTTTTATTTCAACCCATGTGGCACTTCCCAAAGTGGGGCCTTCACACATGTGATTGCACGCATGGGGCCTTCTCTCCTTCAAATGGTAGATCCATCAAAATCCAACCGTCGGATATCATCGTAATGGTAATCCAACGGTGGATTTATGCCATCTTGGCGAGAAAAGTCATGATACACATCATCCATCCACATCATAGCTTGATCCGCCACCCTACGCTTCCTCCTTTGGTAGACCTTGAAGGAATTGGGGGAATTAGGCATGATGTCCCCATCACCATCTATCAAGTTCTGCATTCACACCATCTCTTAATTCATTGGCCAATACTATATCATTTGCAAACAACATGTACCATGGTATCTCCTCTTGAATATGAAGCAATGAGCTCATCCATAATCAGTGTATAGAGATAAGAGCTTAAGGTTGATCCCTGATGCAAACCTATGGTAACTAACAACTCATCCATCACAACAAAAATGCAAGTTTTGGATTATTACTTATAATTGAAGATAATCTCTGTACATTTTTTTTTTTGGGGTAAAAATTCTCTCTCATAAGATCAACAGACAGCATTGTCCTGATGAATGGTTTTGTCATTATTGTACCCCCGCTTCAGCAGATCGACACTGTTAATAGCTGCCCACCCTGCATCGTTTCTCCTTTAATTCAAGGACAACTTCAAATGAGACCTGAACAACTATTTCCAACATGATTCTTGTATTGGCTCCTCAGTTTAGCCTTTTGGATAGTGTTTCTTTCAGAATGACTGAAGTGGGAAAAACTCTAAGGGGAATGATGTACTCTTCTTTCCCTTTTCTTTTAATTGCAGATCTATTTGGAGAATTACCTTGTTCTGAAAATGGTGTCTTTAGTTTATGCTGTCTTGTATGTTTCTTATCCACCTGAGTTCTACCTTGTAGTAATTTAACTGTATTTAGATTTAGGAACTAGTCTTCTGTTGCTTGTTATCTTTAGGCCTTGTGTCCTTCTGAATTCTTTTAGCATTTAACCAACAAATTAGGTATTAATATATTGGTTTCTTAACACACTTTACCTTTTCTCCCAGTGTATGGATTGCACGAAATCCTCCAGGCTATGCATTTGTTGAGTTTGATGATCGTCGGGATGCTGATGATGCAATTTCCTCATTAGATGGTGGGATTGATTGATTTCTCCTTCATAGATGGTGATATAATTTCATGGTGATTATAATTTCTTGGTGATCATGGATCATTAAAATTCATGCTTTAATTACTTCTGTCTCGTGGTTTCTAAATGGCATTGCTATTTTGATTAATTTAGTCTGCTTTTGATAATTTTTCCCTTGGATGCACTAATATATTTCAACTTTTGAATTCCTTACCTTTTGATCTTCGTACAGTGACCAAAGGTTATATTCTGTCACCTGAAGAAAATATAATATTTTCTATTTGTAATCTTTATTATACGCTCTTTAATTAATGTAATTCTCAATTCTATTACAATCTTTATAGGAAATCTCTCTTCCATTACCACATGGATTAGGCTTGCCCCCATAAAATTAGAGAAATAAAATCATTATTGATATGGTTTTTGATGCCTCAAAATTAAGATTTGAAGAATGGTTGTTTGAATCTGACTGTAACAATTGAATTAGTGTCTAATTGGGGTGACCGGGTGAGTGCTAGGTAGTACAGTGCGGGGGGTAGAATAATCATAGATTGGTTGAACTCGGCCTCATAAGCAGTCTGTTATAGAGGTTATATATGCACTGCAAGAATTTTTTAATTATCTTGTTCTTGTCATTGCTACTACTATACATGTTTACACATTCACTGTTCCTATGTGTGAGTGAGTTTGTGCTTCATTACTTTCACAACAAAAGATTATGCCTGTTCTTTGTACATTGATTAAAAAATATCTGAAAGGAGATTTGTATTCAGATATCTAGCAAGCTGTACATTGATGTTGAACATGGAATGCTACAATGTCATTTTGTTAGGAAAACATGGATGGCGTGTAGAGATGTCTCGAAATTATGGAGGTGGTCGCAGTCATGGGAGGAACAGCAGTGATATCAGATGCTATGACTGTGGTGCACCTGGACATTTTGCTAGGGAATGTCGATCCAAGGGTATAAGAAACGCGTATAGACGCAGCCCAAGTCCCCGTTACAGATCAAGCAGCCGCAGGTACTACATAAACATGCACTAACTTATTCTTGACAGGGCATTTGATGATATTTCTCCTTGGAAGTAAAAAAAAAAAAAAAACGGAACCCAACAAAGGCTGTTTTTTGTACTTGCAGACTAGTCAGCTGAGACTTGCCATTTTGGCAGTGTCTACTGGCTTTACCACATGCATAGGTGGGCTTTGCCTTTGGGGTGTACCACAAGTCAGCATTTACAGACCAGTCAGCTGAGACGTGCCATTTTAGCAGCGTCTGCTGGCCTTAGCAAATGCATAGGTGGGCTTTGGGTTTGGGTGTACCAAAATTCAGCTTCGTTGGATATTCCCAGCTATGAATCAATTAAATCTTTTCAACTTTTAACATGATTACCATAGATCAGATTGATTGCTGATGAGGCTGATAGTTGGGGGATGCTTAATCCATTGCCTACCAGTGCATCTAGTGTGGCCAGTAATATGTCTTAAGCTAACCATCTGTTTTCTAGAGAAAAATTCAACCTTTGTCTTTCTAGCATGCCTTTTGGTTTACTTTAGTACTTTCAGTGGTCTTATTACTTTGTCTATTCAACAGATACGACTCCCCTCTTAGTCCATGTGATTATAGCAGATCCCCTCGACGTGACAACAAGTAAGAAGCCACATTTGCCTTGCTTGCTGTTTTGGAGTCATCTCTGAGTTCATTTCTGAATTTTGGTACTTTTGGTAGTTCATAGAGTGAAATAACTGGGAGAGGACTTTTCTTTTTCCAAAGATAGCAGGAAGCCACATGCAATCTAAACAGCCCATACATGATGGAAGTAGTCCTTGTGGACTATAGAGTTCCCAATCGGCCATGAAAGGCAGAAGGTCATTTAACACGCTAGCTGGATCATTTTTTCAGAATCTCTTACTTGTGAGATCTTCCACATCTAAAAAACCAAAATCATTGTAGTATCCTGATTAGCCGCTGATTGCCAGTTTTTCTAATAATATATTGAAAAATATTTCAAAACTACTTTATTCTCAAGTAAATTTTCACTTGTTGAAATCATGGTAGGTGCCAAGTTAAGACCATGTTTAAAATAAACTGTTTTCTGGAAGTAAATGTAGTTGTTTAGGAATGACTTTGAGAAAGGTGTAGACAAAAGTAAATCTTATGGAAAGTTTTATAAAAATATGTCTCCAAGTTGTCCTCATGAATTATATGAACCTGTTGATCATGGAACTTAGTGCGGATAGAACAATTGGAAGAGAATTTGGTTTTAATTGCCATGTTAGGCTTCAGCAGAAAAGCTTTAGGATAATGTCATTGTCAAGTAACCGTTCAAAATTTTTTTTTCATTGTCAAGTATAAACCAATTCTGAAGTACTTATTGCAATTATTTAACTTTCTTATAAACCCCATTTTTTGCATGTGTAGACTATAGACAATTATTTTAAGGACGACTGGCGGCGAAACTAAGGAGTTTCCTATCACGATTGGTTTACACCAAGGCTCAGCGTTAAGCCCGTACTTGTTTGCCCTAGTTATGGATGAGATTACAAGACATATCTAGGATGAGGTGCCGTGGTGTATGCTATTTGCAGATGACATTGTTTTAGTGGATGAGATGAGAGAAGGAGTGAATGCTAAACTAGAATTGTTGCGGAAAACATTAGAGACAAAAGGGTTTAGGCTAGTTTAGTCAAAGTAGGACACCTAGCAACATAGAAGTAAGTTTGGGCACACAAAAGATCGTAGAGAAAGAAAACTTTAGGTACGTTGGATCTATGGTGCAACAGGATGGAGGGATTGATACTGATGTAAGTCACAGGATTCAGACCGGGGTGGACCAAATGGAGGAGTGCTTTGGGGGTCTTGTGTGATCGGAAAGTCCCCCTCAAGGTTAAAGGAAAGTATTATAAGGTGGCGGTACGACCAGCATTGTTATATGGATCAGAGTGTTGGGCAATAAAGCATAATCATGTCAAGAAGATGGAAGTTGCGGAGATGAGAATGCTAAGATGGATGTGCGGGATCACAAGGAGAGATAGGATTAGGAATGAGGAGATTATGGGCAAAGTAGGAATAGCACCGATTGGAGATAAAATGAGAGAAAATCGACTGAGATGGTTCGGCCATGTTAGAAGGCGTCCAACGGAGGCATCTGTTAAAAGGTGTGAAAGCATGGAGATTGCCAGGAGTAGGAGAGGGAGAGGAAGACTCAAGAGAAGTTGGAAAGAAACTATTAAACATGACCTTGCTTACATGGATCTAACGGAGGACATGGCCCTAAACAGATTTGATTGGCGTCGTCAAATCCATATAGCCGACCCCACCTAGTGGGAAAAGGCTTGGTTTGGTTTAGACTGTAGACAATTATTTTCACATGGATCAGGAATTGCTGCCTATTTAGTTGGAAATTATCACAACATTTTAAAACTGTAATTGTTCGTGCATAAACAGATTTTATATGTGATAGTTTTGTATTGAGATCACTGCAGTTATTGGCAGCTTTAATGAATCAAACAAACAACCTTTTGATATCTAAGAACATATTGACAATTCACTTGCATTGCTCATGCCAATTAAGAATCTTTCTGGTCAAATGATCCCAACCATCTAAACATTCATGCGGATTGTTACGAGTAACCATTCAGCGGCACCAAACATCTAGCAGAATCTACCGTTGATGGTGCAGAATGGATGAGGCCACGTGTGGGACCACCCATGAAAGTTTAGAGAATTTCTAAATTTATTTCTTTAGTTAATTGTTAGTAGTTTCTAATCCCATTTAATGAGTTGTAATTAGGACACGTTTCCAATTTATTTAGTTTCCTAGTTTTAGTAGGAATCTTAGTCCCTAAGGTTTCTTTTTCCTATTGATATGTATTGTAGAGATTTAGATCTCAGACTTTTTTACTATTGGAATAATATTTGTGGGTTTCTATCCCTTCGAGGTGTGTCCTCGTGTGAGAAAGTCTCTACAGAGACCATTATTGTGCTTTGGCACTTTTTCCATGCGAGCTCTAATCCTAGGGTCTACATCAGTTGATCATCCATGCTTCCAGGAATTATCCTTTTTTTCTTTTTGGGTAGGCCGCCACACTGGAGTCTCAATTCTGACAGGTTGAGCGGGGTTTGAACTCTGGCACTTCCTGTGGGAGTGGATGCCCCTATCACCAAGCTATGCTTGCGGGGACTACTCCAAGTATGACAACTATTGAAATTTTAATCAATGTTGTACTTTTCCTCTTGTTGTGTTTGCTGTTACTCCAGTCTTTCATGTCTTTACTTGGTACATTCAAGGTTTTTGTTGGTCTTCCATCTTCTTGGTTTCTTGAACTCGTAACCCTTCAATGCATCATATGAGGCTGTTTTTGGTCGTATGATTTTCTCCTCTATTAGACCTTACTATAAGGTTTATTGCTGCACTTATTCTTAATTCTATCCACGCGCGTGGAAACGAACACATGCGCACGCACACATCATTGCATGCATGTCTTAGCCAAATGTACTTATTGCCCCTCCTTTCTTCTTTTATCCAACATTCAGCTTCATACAAGGCAGGCTTAACTTTTGTTTTAAAAGATACCCTTTTGCTTAAAGTGCCCTTTTCTCCATTCTGCCCACCCTGTCGATCCTATTTGCAATGTCCACTAAAAAAATCCCTATTTTGTTCTATGATTACTTTTTTAGATGTATCATGATGTGAGACTCAGTTATTTTCAATTTTTACCAACACGTGCTCTACTCTCAATTTTAGCTCATCATTTGTTCACTTCTTTTTTGATCAGTGTATACGATGTTAAGTGCAAACATTGTACACTATTAGGTTGTTCATGACCAAGGCAAATACAGATGAGCTTAGAAAGGACCCTTGATGCAACCCCCAACCAATTGAAACTAAGATGTTTCTTTACACACTACTATTCCTTACACATATGCGTTCTATAATTTCATATTACCACTCGTGATTTTTCTTCAATGTTTGCTAAAGTAACTACCTGTCACCCTGTTGTAGTGCATTTCCAAATCATTAAAAATCATATATGGATTCGTCTTTTTCTCATTCAACCTCTCAATGAGTTGACTACTAGAAAAGCAAGGCCCAAATCAAGTTAAAGGATAAGATGGTTGGTCTCTTAATATGAATTAAGTAGCCATATCATTGTTTGATGTATAGTAGCCAATGGAGACCCCCTCCTTTTTCCTCAAAAAGACGTAAGTACCTTTCTGTGACTGATCATAGCTATCCTATTAGTGGCTCCAAATGATCTGTTATAGGTCTTTCTGGTGAGACAGTTGGCACACCAATCTACATAGGGTTTTTATCCCATGAGCAGTTTTGCTCCCCAAATGGTCTGACTGAACACTTAACACTTTACTAGAGATCCCTGTGTTAGTGCAAAATTGGTGAACTAGGGGAATTTCTCCTTTGGACATTATGGGACACTTTTTTCATGGTCAGCACAATGCCAATTCAGGGGTCCCCAGGCCTCATGCCTCTTTGACAGAGTTCGAAATGTCCGCAAGTGAAAATTTTCGCGGTAAACTAAAGTTTCATGTTGTGCAGTACTACTTCTAATATACATATTGATAAGCTGTGTATTGAATGTGCAGGAGTCCCACTGAGAAAGATCGATGGCGCTACAGAGATTGAAAGGAATTTTAACTTGCAAATCGATGAGGCAACACCAATTTGCATACTTCATTAAAAACTCTAGGAGCATATATGAAGAAAATAAATATATAATTAGTGCTCTTCTTTGAGAGGCTTCATATGTAACATTAATGACTTTCTATTGTTCTGTGACTTCTATACTGGAGCTTCATTTTTCTGGGCTTCTAACTTGCAGCGGAGAAGCTAATCAGGGTCGACCTATTTCTGATCTTGTAATCTAACATTGCTGTGGTCATGCAAAATGAGATGTGGATGCTACAATTCAATTGATCTCCTCATTTGAGGAAGAAAAAACACACAAAGTTCAAATTGGATATTTAACAAGTACTGCTTTTTCTTTTTCTTTTTTTTTGCTGCCGGATTATCTCATGTGCATTTCCTAGAGAAGTTACTGACATGCGAGTCAAAATGGGTCAGGTTAACAAAAGGGTATCCATATGTTGAAGTCTCAACTCATATCCAACATGTGAATCTTGGCTACTAAATCATTTAAATGGATTTATGTATGTAGGGGTTGGGTTAAGAATTGACTTTAATCCAATCCATTATTTGAATAAGCAAAGTATGTTAATTCAAGCTGTGTGGGCTAACCCTAATCCAACCCATTTAAATACAGGTCAGGTTTTCTTGATTGATGACAGCAAGGAGGCTAGGGATCCAAGAGAGAGCCTGCAAACCTACAAAAAGGTCGTTCACTCAAGTTCGAATCCCGAGCAGCCAGGTAAGAACCGAAGCTCCTTACCGAGGGAGCCGTACTTATATCACAGACAGGTTAGTTGAGTCAAATGGCAGTCAAGTTAGGGTAGGTTAGCATGTAGTTCTGCACAATTGGTATCCTAACTGTTCTGTCCAGATCTCTGCCTGCCCACATAAGCTGGTGCAATCCAAGAATAACAAAACTTTAAGACTTCATCAAAATTCCATAAGTAATAACCAAAAGTTAACAAATGTTTTCATGCAGGTTCCCAGGCATCATATGAACCATTAATACTTTCCAGTGTCTTATGACCACTAGATTGAAGCTATATTCTTCCGGGGTTCTAACAACCTACACTGAAAGGCTAAACAAGGTTGATCCTATTCTGATCATGCACATTTAACATTTGTGGTGGCTCTTCGAAATGAACAATCGAATTGATCAGACGTAAAAATAGAAATCTCAATCCAAATAGGAAAAGGGAAAAAAATATCAACTATATTATGATCAATGCTCAAATTGGATATCAAATAACGCCTGTTTTTGTTGCTGCTGGATTCATGCATCACCCTACACAAGTTACCAAGAAGCGACCATGAAAAGTTTTTTCAGTTGTTAACAGCGATCATTTTGTTCAGATCTCTGCCTACCACATAAGATGCCAGTGTAATCCAAGAAAGCAGATATAGACATACAGTGCTGCAGAAAAAAAAGATTTGGAATGATTTGCAAGTTCTCGACATGCCAATCTTTGAGTCAATCAAGTTACTTCTCATCCCCTTACCTGTCTGTGAAACGAATGAAAAGGATTCTCTGTTGAATAGAAGCCCACGTCTAGTGCAACAAAGTCATTGTAGTCTCTCTCTCTCTCTCTCTCTCTCTCTCTCTCTCTCTCTCTCTCGCTGATGCTTTCTTCCTTCTGAGTTTGCTCAATGTGGGAACTGGAAAGGGTTGGGCAAGGAAATCCAGTAAATTATCTCAAGTTCAATTTTTCAAACTGATACGCAGGTGATTGAAATGAAGGTGAAGGAGATTGGTCAGTGGCTTCAGCAAGAGCTTGGAGCATCATTACAACCTCAACCGTATCATCTAGATAATACTTTGCCTTACTTGGCTTCTGCCCAACTGTGCAAGCGAACACCGCTGAATTGGAAAGGGTGTTCCTTGCTATTGCACTAATACCTTCAAACATGTCCTCGTCAGATCTATCATCGCCAATGCACAATACAAAGTCGGCTTGTCTTCTATTCTCAGTCATTGACGATAATATCTTCTCTGCAACCAAACCTTTGCTGACGCCCTACAAACCATCAACCAGAAACAGATTTAAACAACACCATTAGTGGAAAAAAAAAAAAAAAAAAAACCCTAGTGTATATTGGAAACCGATGGGCTGGTTGTGCTGGGGGGATGGGTAAGTATAAACTTCTCAGCACTAGCAGTTATCTTTAGAATGTGTGCATCACTATTGATTGTCCATCCGAACTTCTGCTCAGGTGAAACAGAAATCAGAAAAGCAAACAATGTTGGAAACTATTCTTCTGGATTTCTACCCCTAATCAGTATTGGATTGTTGAAGGCTCACCGGGTAACATTTCAAACATCTATTATGCCACCCCAACCGCTAGGAAAACAAATACAATTCTATTGTGCCAAAATATTCAAACCACTTGCCGGTTTTAAGCATGTCAAATTCTTTACTGCAAAGCACCACCTACTTTGCACTGCAAGTGTAAATCTAAACCACAATTTCAAGTTTTATTCCTTGCTACTGATAACGCGCTCCGAAAAGGTAGTAAAGTGCAGGAAAGAATATGTAACTTAGGGTGCACTGGTGAAGCACTCATTCTTGGTAGTTTCAGGTACAGGATGTATCAGACACTCCATGCATTTGAAATAAGCCTTGCCCATAATTAAGAATCTTTGTAGTTGGGGAGATATAGAAGGATCTCCACATTTCAAGTTATGCTCACAATTAAGGGAAATATCCTATGACTGGACCCAATCTTATTTTTTTCCAGTTTCATTAGAAAATAGTTTCTTAGGATGGGGTCTTTGCTCATATTTGATACAGAAGTCAGGAAAAAACTACATTTCAAACTCTCCATTTTCACTCATTGACAAGAGATGAAAGGAAAGGAGCAAGAGTGGGTTGGTCTTCCAAATATCTTTTATTGTCCAGATTCTGCAAACAAAGGTATGCTAAGTGCTAACAACTCCTATTTCTACTTCTGCCCACCACAAGATTGTCAACCTTGGACAGATGTCCTTCCACCAAACCTGTTTCTTTCTTGAAAATGACAAATGAAATTGAATGAGTGTTTTCTTCTCTTCTATTTTTTTTCCTGATCTGAGAAACCGTACCTATGATCTTTTTCTTCCCTATTTCTAAAGTCACAACTCTTTTACAGGGAAACCAAATGGATTACAAGGAAAATGAAGGAATTCCCGGTTTCCAATATGAGTGCTCCACCAAAATGACTGTCCGCCTTTATGAGAAACCCCATTCCCAGAAACTTCTCCTTTCCTAAAAGTAGATGTCAAATATCCAAAGTCTTCTCTTTCATGATATTTATCTTTTCTGTTCCTAGTTTCGAATTTTCTTTTTCTTTTTGTAATCAAGAAGCCAATGAGCTAAAACCCCATTTATATTTATATAAATGCAAGAATAAAAGGAGATTATGAGACATACCTGAGGCTTCACTTCCACAATGTACTGCCCACTCTTCACAGCTACAGGTTCGTTTGCTAACACGCTCTCCAAATGATCTAACATCTCCTTTGCTTGGCTGCATCCAAAACCTGGATCTGCATCCTGATGGTGCCAAACCAATGCACTCTCCTTGGTTTCAATAGAAGAACCATCAGTAGCTTCTGTATACAGTTTCATCACAGGCTCCGCAATCTGTATCCACCCAAAATCGGTACTCTGGCCACAGATTTCCCATTCCTGGTCCCTCACCCACCTGAAAGTTATAGGATTAGAAGGACTTCATTAATATAATTAAAAAAAAAAGAGAATGATCTAATGACACCCCAATATACCTGAAGAAGTAGCCATGTTCAGCTGCAATTCCAAGCTTCTCACATGGAGAAAACCACTTGCTTAAGCTTTCCCTCCCTCTTCCACTTACGATGAAAACAAAATTCTTTGGATCACGACTAAGGGTATTAAGAATTGAGATGACTTCAGGACCTGGAGTCTTGTTGATGGCAGTCTGAGGCACCATGGTTCCATCATAATCCAACATTATGGCCCGGTGTTTTGACCTTTCATATGCTGAGACAATATGGTCTATGGACAGCTTCCTGAAACTAGGATCGAGTGCCACGACTCTAAAACCAAAACTCAAGCCGATTCCCCAACATCTTCTCCTAAAATGATCTTTGCAGGTTCTCTCCATATCATGCAAGAAGCTCCGAGACCAGTAAGCCACATCATGGGTGCTAACGTATCTGTAGTGCTTCTCATGTCGCATCTGTTTCTCAGCATCAGCCATTGAGATTGCCTCATTCATGGCTTCCGCCGTTGTCTCAACATTCCAAGGATTGACCCGGATTGCCCCACTCAGCGATGGAGAGCACCCAATGAACTCTGACAGTACCAACATGCTCTTTTTTGGACTGCTTGGATCTGAAACTGATTCAGATCCAGAGATACCTTGTCTACAAACTATATACTCGTACGGGGTAAGGTTCATTCCATCTCTAACAGCCGTAACAACAACGCATTCAGCAATAGTGTAGAAAGCTATCCTTTCACTAATTGAAACCGGTCGGTCAATGAACACCACTGGTTCATAACCAGGCTGCCCGAACTCTTCATTGATCCTCCTGCAACTTGACTGAATCTCAGCCTGAATTTGCTCAAGATCTCTCCCTCTGCCCCTTGCAGGGTTCACAATCTGAACCAAGACGGCCTGCCCCTGCCATTTTGGATGTTGCTTAAGCATCTGTTCCATTGCCAGAAGCTTCAAATTAATCCCTTTAAAGATATCCATATCATCAACCCCAAGCAAAACTGTCTTCCCCTCAAACTGCCGTTTAAGCTCCCCGACTCTCCATTCCTTGTCTTCAAGACTCAGCCCCGATTCGAGCTGACCCATGTGAACCCCAACTGGCATGATCTTGATCCCCACCGTTCGTCCGTAATATTCCAATCCAATATAACCCCTCTTCGACTGATACTCCAGCCCCAGCATCCTGCTGCAGCAAGACAGAAAATGCCGGGCGTAATCAAAGGTGTGGAAACCAATCAAGTCCGAATTCAGCAGCGCCTTAAGGATCTCTTCTCTAACAGGAAGAGTCCGATAGATCTCAGATGAAGGAAATGGGCTGTGCAGAAAGAACCCCATTCGCAGCCTGTTAAAACGCCTTCTCAAGAAGGTAGGCAAAACCATAAGATGATAGTCATGTATCCAAACATAGTCATCCTCTGGGTTAATCACCTCGATCACCCTCTGCGAAAAGATCTTATTTGCAGAAACATATGCCTCCCACAACGACCGATCGAATCGACCCCCATGATCAGCCGACAAAGGGAGCATGTAATGGAACAGAGGCCACAACTGCTGCTTACAGAAACCATGGTAGAATTTGGAGAGAATATCAGGCGGCAGGAACGCCGGAACGCATTTAAATCTCTCCAACAGGGCGTGTGACACTTCATCCTGTTCATTGACATCAACATCAACCTTCAAAGAACCAACATAAATCACCTCCATGTCATCAGGCAATCCATCCTTCAACTGCAAGAGCAGAGAATCCTCATCCCAACAGAAACACCACCCCCTGTTATCGGGTCGCCGCTTCGCTTTCACAGGAAGCTGATTGGCGACGATGATGATCCGATCCTGTATGATCGACGACGGGGCGTCGGAATTCACGCTGTTGGGCTGATCATCATCAAGCTCCGAGACAAGCCCAGGGACAGTCATCACCCGGGGGAGCCGCGGCTTCCGGCCGCTCCCGACGCCGATCGCCGGGAAATTCCCGGACGCAAGATCTAATAAATTAGTGTATGATCTAGACTGCATCTTCTTCCTCTATCTTTAACCCTAGAAACCCTAAATTTCTTATTGATTCCGCCTCCCAAACAACAAACGATAGAAATGAAATACACCAGAAAATTGTATCAATTACAACAACAACCACTCACATCAAAGATCATTTAAATCCAACATCAAAACAGAAAAGATTGGACAGAATCTATCTTATATGAAGATCATCAAAATCTATTTGGCAATAATGACAGAAGAGCTTCTCATTCAAATGCAAATTGCATGAATTTAACCGCCAAAGATCCTCTGAGGAAGTAAAAAGAAAAAAACCCAATTCAAGAAAAAACCTATAACATGATGATTCAAGAAAGTGGGGGCAAAAGAGAATTAGATTCAAAGGAGAAACTTACCGATTTAAAAATAGGGTTCTTCTTCGATCTTGTGCGATTGAAAGAATGATTGAAATTCTCTCATTCTCTTTTCTCCGTCGTGTGTTTGGTTTGATTTTGTTTCATAAGAGGAGAAAGAACCAAGAAAGAAATTAATTTTTTTAAAAAAAAACTTTTAGGGTTTTGTATTGGAACAATATATAGCATTAAAAAAAAAAAGGAAAATCAGTAAATCACCGTCGACTTCTTCTACTATCTCTATAATCGATTTGAATATTGTAAAAAGGGAAAGCATAAAAATTAAAAAATATATATAAATGCGCAAGTGTTTCCCCTTTGATAAATGATGGATAGATATCAATTAGAAAATGACCCGATCGTTTGCTTCTTTTGGTGAGGCCCACATACATCATGTGGGCCCTACATAAATTGAAATATGAGATTTCATTTTAAAAAAATTATTAACAAAGTGATATGAAGTGAAGAGTCAATTTGATGTGTAATAATTAATTAAAGTAAAGAATTATTTTTTCAGACAAAAAAATCTCCTTTTTTATAAAATAAAAAGATAAATATGATAATTTATTTATTTCACTATCTCTTCTTTTAACATCTTTTGAATGGACATTTATTTTATTTCACTCTTAAATAAATTTACCAAACATGCAAGTACAATAAGAATAAATCTAGGTGTCAATTTTTTGTGGATCCTAGTTAGTTAGATTAAATGATCTTGACACTTGAGTTTTAGAGTATTATTAAACTGGGTCCGGTGCTAATCAATACAACTTGGGTAATTTTGAACGGACCGGATTGATCATTGATCAAATGTGTGGGTAGGAATAGAATTTGGGAAGAAGGAATAAAAAAAATGGAGAGAAAAGGTGTGAAGTGGAATGTTGGAGGGAGTGAAGGGGGTAAATGAAAAATGAGGGAATGATGCGAGAGGAAAGAGGATAAGGTCCTCGGGCAGGCCCGGCAAGACTGCCCCCTTCCCGTGCCAGCTGGCACGAAGCACGCGCTTACTGCCGAAGTAACTTCTCCACGTGGTGAGTCAAACCTAGAGTCCGGATTCTATGACGCTTTGACTTTTTTTGAGAAATCATAATTCATAAGCTGATTCAAAAGGAGTTGTTATTGCATTGTGGGGCCCTAGGCATCCACAAATTTTAGGTCCCACCTTGATATTGAGCATTTGATAAATGAACGCCTATACATAAAATTATAACAATTTTCTTCTATATTATTGAATCCTCTCGTTGCACAATTCATCCAAAGAGAGCACAATTATTTTGAATAACTCAAATTTACAATGGATAGCTTCCAGGGTAGAGTTCAACTCTTTATTACAATCATGATTTTTTAAAGCCATATATAATCTTAAGAATAGCTTCTTATTTGAGTGGTAAGGAGCATCAACTCTTATTCGGTTGTCGGGATTCGAACTTTGGGTACATCATGTTTTTTTCGCTTGGCTTTTTTTCTATGTGTATGCGAGCTCTCTCTCGGGTTCGATCTCCTTGGCTTGGGTACAAAAAAAAAAAAAAGTCATATATAAACTTGGAGTATTTAGACTTTCATGAGAGAACCCCATCTTTAAATAAACAAAAATAAATCCCATATTTCATCTAAATAAAAAAATCTTATTTGGACGAATCAGAGGTCGTCACTTGGGAGGCGGATGAAAGAGAAAAGCATGTTCTCTTTCCTCCACCCCTTCTGCCCCCGACGTGCTTGTCTACTGATTGGACCTGTTTGGATGGTCAAAACAGGAGATCCGGATCTTAAATAAACATAGGATTTCTTGTCTGGGAGCGATCCAGACGAATAGAAACTAGACAGGTGCTGGGTGTGGGGCCCATATAGGGGCATGATTGGGGGCGTTCAACCTTCCAGGTGGAGGATTTAGGGTGGGTCTAGTGGATAAGTAGGTAAAGTGGCTTCTTTTTGGGGATATAATAGTCGTGTTGTGAGTTGTGACATAAGAGTTGAGAGACGCTTGACCTGCCGGTCCAACTACCCAAGGAAGTTGTTCAATTGAACAAGGGTGTGTGATGTGTGGCTCCACTTGCCCATGGCCCAAACCCTAGATAAGATTAGATTGATCGGATGGTCAATGGTTGTCCCATGGTTGGGATGCTAATCCACCCTCAGAGATTAATAATCTGGTGCACATTTTAGGAATTGTGTTTTAGTTTTAGTTTTTTTTTTTTCACCAAGATTATTATGGAAATAATTAAAATCATAATCATTTTGGAGAGTTTTGGGTTCCACTCCCCTATAAATTTTAAAAAACCCTCATTTTCGTGGATTTACACATTGATATCAAAATTTTCAATTATACCCATCAATTTGCATCGATATCGACCTAAATATTCCTCAAGTCTATAATCCCCAATGAGGAGTCCCTATTCAAGGGCTAGTGTCATCAAATCTTCAAACTTATCTTAAATTTCTCTCCAGTTATCAAATATACTCTGATAAAGTCCTCATAAATCCCTCATAAAATATTTTATTTTTGCTTGATGCAAACACTTCTCTTTAAAGAAAAACTTCTATAGCAATGTAATTTCTTTTGCAAACATGTCAAAAAGTATTTCTGATTGTGCTGCAACAGGGGGAAATTTTGCCCTTTGCTCACATGGCTTCAAAAATAATGCCTAGGACCACATGACCCCAATGTCTCAAACTGGATCTATGAAGGCGACTCGTAGACAGACCAGTTCTATGGTTACATGGTCAATCAGCTGATCCTAGATTTAGATGGAAAGGGACTTAGAGTTCATTTATTATAGTGTTTATGGTGGGCCCCACTTCTCATTATCAAGTGGTGTCCTAGCAATCCACTCAACATTTGTCTTTATCATGACTTATCTCTATAGCTGCATTATACATTGAATATTCGGTCCAAATTAGACTGCTTGGGAGAAAGACTACACAACAAAGAACTAGGGCTAACACAGTCCCTCCACATTAAACAGAATGTTCCAAGTTGGCTTGTCCTGTGGGTCATAGCATCCATGGGCAATCCCACCAACTCACTGGTCACAGATTATTACAATGACCCAATTTGGGGCAAAATCTGCGTAATTCTTGTAAGGGGAGAGCAACTTTTTTAAGAACCAGATTAAAGGGTGAAACTGTTGTGCGCGTGTATGCGGAAACGCGAATCAGCGATCGAACGAACAAATTAAACCACACAAGACAAACAATCACACACAAGAGAATTACGTGGTTCAGCAATCTTGCCTACGTCAACGGAAAAAAAAAACTCGACTCTCCTTTAGGTTCACTCTTCTCTCTGTCTGTCTGTATCTCATGGGTTACACATTACATCATATATATAATGTTCTCTTTCTTATTCCCTAAGAAACCCTATCTTAGTCAATAAGAAAGTCCCGGTACAATTACCATAATACCCATGTCTATGAACCCAATTGGTCTGGACCTACTAAACCCAACAATCTCCCCCTCCAGACCATGGGGAAGACGTCTCTGAACCCCTTACGAGGAGTCCAGTCCTGCCAACTCTGAACACAGCTCCAGCTTTCCCTTAGACACGACCTTAGTCATCATGTCAGAGGGATTCTTGTCAGTGTGAATCTTTTCCAGCTTCATAAGATTCTTCTCGATGACCTCACGAATCCAATGATATCTCACATCAACGTGCTTTGTGCGGGCATGGTATGTAGCGTTCTTGCTAAGATCCATAGCACTCTGACTATCACAGTAGACTACATACTCTCCTTGCTTCAAATCCAGTTCTTTAAAGAAATTCCGCAACCAAATCATCTCCTTCCCTGCTTCATTAGCAGCTATGTATTCTGCTTCGGTTGTAGACAATGCTGTACACTTCTGCAACTTAGACTGCCAGGAAATAGCTCCCCCTGCAAAAGTAAATAAGTACCCAGAAGTAGACAACCGACGATCAAGATCGCCTGCAAAATCAGCATCTGTAAAGCCTTCAAGTACTGGTTTTAAGCCTCCGAAACACAAGCAAAAATCTGATGTACCTCTTAAATATCTGAAGATCCACTTCACTGCTTCCCAATGCTCTTTCCCAGGGTTAGTAAGAAATCTACTCACTACACCCACTGCATGAGCAATGTCTGGCCGTGTACACACCATGGCATATATAAGACTCTCAACTGCTGAGGAGTATGGAACAGACATCATCCGTTCCTTTTCTTCATCTGTAGTAGGACATAATCTCTTACTGAGCTTGAAGTGACTGGCTAAAGGCATGCTAACTGGCTTAGCATCTATCATGTTGAATCTCGCTAGCACCCGTTCAACATATTTCTCCTGTGACAACCACAGCTTCTTGGTATTCCTATCACGATGTATTTGCATTCCCAAAATCTGTCGTGCGGGACCCAAGTCTTTCATGTCAAAAGTTTTTGACATGTCCCTTTTTAATCTGCCAATCA
This sequence comes from Litsea cubeba, assembly GCA_012931725.1. Taxonomy (NCBI): domain Eukaryota; kingdom Viridiplantae; phylum Streptophyta; class Magnoliopsida; order Laurales; family Lauraceae; genus Litsea; species Litsea cubeba. The sequence goes on from CM022948.1 coordinate 1,891,639, forward strand.
TCTCACTATCCTGTCCAACTATCAACATATCATCTACATATAAAAGAAGGATGATAAATTTGCCATTACCAAATTTACGAACATAAATGCAGTGATCTGCAACTGTCCTCCGGTACCCATGACTCACCATGAATGAATCAAACTTCTTGTACTACTGTCTCGGCGCTTGTTTCAGCCCATAGAGACTCTTTTTCAACCTGCAAACCAGCTGTTCTTTTCCTTCTACCTCAAACCCCTCCGGCTGAGTCATGTAGATCTCTTCTTTCGGATCACCGTGAAGAAAAGCAGTTTTCACATCCATCTGTTCAAGTTCAAGGTCCATGCTGGCAACTAGACCCAAGATAACTCTGATAGAAGTCATCTTCACAACTGGAGAGAAGATTTCATCGAAGTCAAGACCCTTCGTCTGCGCAAAGCCTTTAACCACTAGCCGTGCTTTGTGCTTTATCAGTTTTCCACTGTCATCTCTCTTCACCTTGAACACCCATTTGTTCTTCAGAACCTTCTTGCCTTTTGGGAGTTCCACCAGCTCATAAGTATTGTTCTTTTTCAAAGAACTCATCTCATCCTGCATAGCCTTCATCCACTCATCTTTATCTTCATGAGTTTTTGCTTCTGGGTAGCCCTCTGGCTCCCCCTCATCAGTAAGCAAAATATAATCTGATGCAGGATAGCTTGTTGATGGTTGACGCTCTCGAGTAGACCTCCTAGGAGGTTCCGTGGTTTCTGACTGAGGAGACTGCTCCCCCTGCTCAACACCCTGTTCATCTGGCAACCCCTGCGCCTCTTCACGATCTAGATCGTTTTGTCCACCTTCTCCACCTGTAGTCTGCACTGGAAAAGGAGTCGGTGTGAGATCAACCACTCCATCAACAACTTCTTTAGACTTTTCAGTCTTTTCAATATCTCCAAAGAATTGGTCTTCATGAAACACCACATTCCTACTTCTGATAATTTTTCTTTTCTCTAGGTTCCATAACCTGTAGCCAAACTCGGCTCCACCATAGCAAAAAAAAATGCAACATACTGCCTTATCATTCAGCTTTAAACGCTGCTCCTTTGGTACATGTGCAAAAGCCTTGCACCCAAATACCTTCAAATGAGAATAAGAAACATTTTTACCTGTCCATACTCTCTCCGGAAGATCAAAATCCAAAGGAACTGAGGGAGACCTGTTAATCAGGTAAACGGCAGTCAGAATAGCTTCACCCCAAAATGGCTTAGGTAGCTGTGCCACTCTAATCATGCATCTCATCTTTTCAAGAATAGTACGGTTCATTCTTTCGGCTACACCATTGTGCTGTGGAGTACCAGGAACAGTTCTTTCATGTCGAATACCATGCTTCGAGCAATAGCCTTTAAACTGGTTGGATGTGTACTCACCACCATTATCTGTGCGGAGACACTTCAAGAGCTTTCCTGTTTCTCTTTCAACCATGACATGAAAATGCTGAAATATCTGAAATACTTGATCCTTCGATTTCAACGCATAAACCCAGACTTTCCTGGATGCATCATCAATAAATGTGACAAAAAGCTTATTGCCACCCAATGACTCCACCTCCATGGGACCACAAACATCAGAATATACCAAATCCAACACATTAGATTTTATAGTTGATGTTTTAGAGAAAGAAACCCTATGTTGTTTACCAAACAAACAATAATCACAATGGTCAAGGGATGTACCTTTAGAGTATTGAATCAAATCTTTCTTTGCCAATAACTGCAGTCCTTTCTCACTCATATGTCCAAGTCTCTTGTGCCACAGATTTGGAGAGGATCTGTCTTCAACAGTATTCAACACACCTTTGCATAGCTTCACATGTGTTTTGTACAGCGTGTTACACGCCTTCCCTCTCGCAAAAATAAGAGACCCTTTAGTGAGTTTCCACCTGCCATTTCCGAAGTAACTTTCATAACCTGCACGGTCCAATGAAGTCCCGGAAATCAGATTTAACCGCAGATCAGGAATATGTCGCACATCTTTCAGCGTCATTGTGCAACCAATTTGGGGCAAAATCTGCGTAATTCTTGTAAGGGGAGAGCAACTTTTTTAAGAACCAGATTAAAGGGTGAAACTGTTGTGCGCGTGTATGCGGAAACGCGAATCAGCGATCGAACGAACAATTAAACCACACAAGACAAACAATCACACACAAGAGAATTACGTGGTTCGGCAATCTTGCCTACATCCACGGGAAAGAAAACTCGACTCTCCTTTAGGTTCACTCTTCTCTCTGTCTATCTGTATCTCATGGGTTACACATTACATCATATATATAATGTTCTCTTTCTTATTCCCTAAGAAACCCTATCTTAGTCAATAAGAAAGTCCCGGTACAATTACCATAATACCCATGTCTATGAACCCAACTGGTCTGGACCTACTAAACCCAACAGAAACTTAACTGGTTCTGTCCACACCCTGTTTGACCATCTAGTTTAACTTGATTCACTGTCCACAATCTAGAAATGGAAAAACATTTTAAAATATCTTAAAAACAATGAACATTGAGTTCAATTGGTTCCAAATATCTGGTTTAAATGGTTAGTCCAATCCGATTTTTAAAACACTACTTTAATTTTGCTCATATAAATACTCACATATGCACAATCTATCCAAGTCGGGCAAGAGTGCTACAATTAAGGATTAATCCCTAGTTGTTTATGTGGAGAGGGAAGTAGCTCATGATTGACCGCTACTAGTGGATTGGCTTTATTATTATTAAAGCTTGCAAATGTAGGTGCCAAAGGCCTTTTTTGGGGTGGACAAAGAAAACTCTGCAAAGCAAGCTCTACCATTTATATCAATGGGGTGGACAGAAATCCTAAGAAGGGTTTTAAGGGGGAAAGCATGCATCTAATCTGGAGGTTGGCAAATGGCAAAGGCTCTCTCGTTTGGCATTTTACTTTTTAAATAAAGTGGAGTGGAGTGAAATAAAAAGAGGAAATAAAATATAAGTGAGTTATAATGGTATTTTATTTTTTGTTGTTTGGGATGTAATATTTTTTACTTTTTATATGGGGAAATGGAGGTTTTTTTTTTTTTTTTGTCTTCTAATGAATAAAGGTAGTTTTTTTATTTTTTTTTTTTTTTTTTAAAAAGATGGTGGGAATTTTAAATTAAAGTGCTTTTGATTTGATCTTAACTTGACTTGCCTTTTCTTATTTGACTTGACTTAACGGCCCGGACCCTGATTTTTCTTTTCAAAAAGAGTGTTATCATAAAGTCTTCATCTACCTTAAAGATGAAGAAAAGCATATCCTAAAGCTCTCTATTTTAACATCTCATCTTTATCCATATGGAATACTCAACAGGGCACAGGTGGTGTTTCCGAATTCTTCTCTATTTTAACATCTCATCTCAACCCATATAGAATGCTCAAAACGGGGTACAGGAGGTGCTTCCAAATTCTTACCATTTTTTGATGAAAGAAACCTTATTTTTACTTGAGAAATGTGCGACAAACCAATGACAAGGGTGTCTCATCCACACAGCTGCGGGTAGTTGCGAGTACCACTCACCCACTAATAAATTAAAAAAAAAAAAATTTGCTTATACTTATTTAAAGTTAAATGTAGTGTACACAATAAGCTTCCACTGTCAAGCAACTAAGAAAAAGAACATGGAAAGAGGAAGAAAATTTGAAGAGAAAACCATATATAACATTTTTGCGAGAAAAGTTTGTTGTGTCCCTTGGAAAGAAAGAGAATATGGTTTCTTTCTTTCTTTTTAAACAAGGAATTGAGTTTTCTTGTACCTCTCCAATCAAATGCAAAATGCCCCACTCATGCAAGAAAAGAAAAACACATTCCTCTCTGTTTTTTATTTTCCTCAGTTGCTGTTTGAATACTTTGATTCCTTTCTCTTTTCCCAAGCTGGGCCCGGTAACGCTGATCCAGCCCACTTGAGCTCAAAGTCACCTTGCCGACAGGGACGGAGGGAGGGGGTCGAGGAGGGGCAATTGCCTATGCTCTCTCTCTCTTTTTTTTTTTCGTTTTTTTTTTGGAAACATGGGTTAGGTTTCAATTTTTTAAAGGTATTTTGATTTCTTGCATTTTTGCCCCTCCTGATCTGTCTTTTTCTTTCTTTTATAAAAAGAAGGGAATTTAGAAGGAATGAGGATAATTTTATCTTGGGGTTTTGACCGTACAGGGTATAAAATACCCTGTATTCCTTGAAATGGTGTTGACCAAAAGTATATCCCAAATATGGGTATCATACTGAGAGCCTCTTTTTTTTTTCCACTTTTACCCTTTTTGTGCGATATCGCAAATATTTGCGATATCGCATAAACTGAAGAGTTATTATATAAGCTGCTCGTTTTCCCTCCCTTTTTTTCCTCCGTTTGCAGCAAAAAGTAAGTCGTTTTCCCTCATTATTTTCTTGTGGCTGTCTTCATCTTTATAGGAGGTTTTTTCAAAATGATGAAGCAATCGCTCTTTCATTTCTCCAAAGGCATTTAGATGATTCTTCTTACATAATATTTGGACATGTTTGGAATTTTTTGTATACTCTGTCAAATGTTTTGTTAAAAATAGTTGGGCATTGAGACACCAAAAACTTATGATCATGGAGATACTTTGGAATTTATTCTTAATTTTTTTGTTTGATTATATTAGATGAAACAAAAGATATGAAACGTCCTAAAAATGTATTTGTTGTAGCAATCGCTCTTTCATTTCTTCAAAGGCATTCAAACAATTCTTTTTACACAATATTTGGACATGTTTGGAGTTTTTCATATACTCTGTCAGATGTTATGTTAAAAATGGTTGGGCATTGAGACACCAAAAACTTATGGTCATGGAGATACTTTGAAATTTATTCTTAATTTTTTTATTTGATTGTATTAGATGAACAAAAGATATGAAAAAACAATGAGGAAAAACGGCTTACTTTTTGCTGCAAACGGAGGGAAAAAAGGGAGGGAAAACGAGCAGCTATATAATGACTCTTCAGTTTATGCGATATCGCAAATATTTGCGATATCGCACAAAAGGGTAAAAGTGGAAAAAAAAAAGAGGATCTTTGTACGATACCCATATTTGGGATATACTTTTTGTCAACACCATTTCAAGAAATACAGGATATTTTATACCCTGGATGATTGACCCTGTATTGCTTGCTTCCAATCCAATAAACAAGTGAGTCATTATCCAAGTTTTAGGAGAGTTTTAAGGAGTTGCAATCACTTAAATAGGTGTTTGGATAACTTAAAAGGTATTCTACAATATCTCACTTTCTTACAAAAACCTTCATGTTATAATATTCAACTATATGCTGTATAAAATAATATTTCATTAAGACAACTAATCAAAACAAGGATTTGATCCACTGCAATTTTTTAAAATATTGATGATTTCTATAGGAATCCTGCAATGAGTCAATATTAGATGAGCCCTTTAGTGTTTATAAATTTTATGTGGGTCCCATTGCCCTGTCATAATTACATAATTTCTTTATTGATTACTAATATTATGTGGGTCCTACAAATATCACATTAGGTAATTTCAACTACGGTTACCAGTATTATATGGGTCCCGTATTACCAACTTTAGATGGGTCTCATGCTATTTACCAATATTGGATTGTAGGACTAATTACTAGTTTGCCATCATTAAATGAGTCATATTGTTTAATGGCCCCCTTGTGATTACTATAATTAACTTGGTTAATGTGATTATTAACATCAAATGGGTTTTACATTTTTCTCATATATGGATTCTTCGATGATGTTCAACACTCATAGGGTTCCCCGTTATAATCACCATTGGATGTTGGTTATTAACATTTAATGGACCCATATTGATTAAACAATATTGCTCGTGGTTTTTAACATTTAGTCTAATGGTTTTCTAATTAAATGGGCCCTACTGTGGTTACTAATATTAAATCACTGTAGTGTGACTCGTAGTTAGTGGGTTCCCACTAGGTCAATCATCCATGTTTTTTTTTTTTTCATTTATTGTTTCCATGCATCATCTAGTGAAAAACACTTGAAAGATATATTGAAATTTGTAGAATTGTCAAACACCATAAATGACACAATATTATAATATGATACTATTTTATTATGTGATAATAAAATCGATCTTACAATATTCAAATTTGATCATATTATATTCTACCTTTGTCCAAACACCCCCTAAATCCTTCATTTTCTCTTCTCTCCTCTCCAAAATGGATGTCTCTTTAATGACACTTTGAGAAAAGTCTTTTTCAACAACTCTATGGATTTGACCCTAAAAAAAAACTCAATGGATTTGGAGTTTGGACAACTTGGCTATCTTTTGATTCATATTTGAGCATACAATTGAAATATGACATGTTCAATCTTATGGTGTGGCCAAATCTTATTAGAAGAGGCCCTTTATTCTAAGTAGTGAATATTAAACATTGATGGTTCATCACCATTTTATGGCATTGGATAATGACTCTCATTAATGTGCTCTTAACCATCCATGCCTATACCAAAGGGGTTGCAGTCCATCAAATGATCACAAGTAACCAATCAATAGATTTTCAACCATCAATATCGATCTATAATATGAATTGTGGCCCATTAAACAGTCACAAGTAACCAGTCAACTAATTTTCACTAATTAAATATTGGTGGGTTGGTTTATATGTGATCAATTAATCCAATATATTTCATATTTTGATTAATGCAACTCTTGGTCCCAAAACAAGGAGTAAATGATTATTTTTGAGCGGTTTGGATTCATTATAGTGAGCACTATTATTATTTTTAGTTTAATTGTTCTAAAAGTTTTGAGAAATTATCTCTTTAAAAGCATTGAAGTATTTTCAAACTTAGGGGTTTTATTTAAATATTAGAAAAAAAAATCGGCAAAAAATAGATAAACTTATTTATAAATAATAAGTAAAAAATCAACAAATATAAAAATATTATCAATCCCCTTAGGAAAAAAAAAAACCTAACTTTGTAGCTATTAGTCAACTATTGTTTGCCCCTCTTGAAAGAAAATCCCGGCTCCGTCACGGGTTGCAAGACTGATTAATAAATTAAACCTGGATTCATTCCTACAAGGCCCAATAGGTAGCCTATGCTTTTTCTCTTACCACTATTGATCGGTTGGATAGGAAAAGTAAGACCCACCGTGGTCCTTCAAGATGACTTGTCCTGATGGTCTGTCCTCTGCAACCATCAATGATAGGCCACCAATTGGAATAGAACAAATCCTGGAATTAAAGCTAAACCTTATCTCCCTCAGAAAGGTCATGCAATACATTTTATCCTTACAAGGTTTACTTCTCACGTTTTGGCTCTTTATTCCTCATATCATGTAGGGACAGCACACTACTCTTTTCTAACCATGAATTTGACTAAAGCTCATGCGCCCATATAGACAGTAGATGAGTGGTGCTTTTACTTAACCTAGATTAAATAGACCAATCAACATGTAATGAACATTAATTTAGCAAAAAGTCTACAGGGCCCCATTTTCGGGCCCGATAGTGAGCACGGCTCCCGTGGGAGCGGATCCCTGTCGCATGCTGGGATCCTACGGCTCCCACGGGAGCCATGCCCCCTGTCGGGCCCGAAAATCGGGCCTTGTAGCAGGGTTCTTAATTTAGTGATTGGTTAGATTCTAAGTTCGTTTTTATGTAATAGAGTCAACGGGCTCACAAGCTCTACCACGTCCTATCCACTGTTGATTAGCTATTTTGTGGTGTTAGGTCAAATTATTATCAATATCCAATCGATTTGATTTTTTTTATTTGTCATATTATTAATACTTCTTTTTACTAAGAGTATCGGTCAGCTGGCAAACCCTGCCATTGGAAAGCTATGTAGAAGGGTGGGTAGTTTACGATGTAAAGGATTCAAATCCTCTATCACACAAAAAAGAACTCTATGTAGAGTGTTTTGATTGCAGTCTTAATAATATTAATAGAGGCAGTTGTGTATCATTACTTCAGATATGTTAAAGGCCCTTCGCTCGCACTTTATGTGAGCGTAGGTCTCTGTGGGGACCACTTGGGGGCCTGGGACAGACGTTTAGGATCAAGGGTATTTTGGCCAATGTATTAGGGCTTTCTTAGGGGCTAAGAAAGCGTACATTATATAGAATGTAATCTGTAACCCTAGACTCTGAAGAGAGTCAAGATGTGAGTTGTTGATCTCTTGCCATGGACGTAAATGGTTTTGTTAACCTCTACTCTCTCTTATGTGGTATGGTTGTTGGATCGCATGCACTCTCACATCTGCCTTGTCCTTCTTCAAGAGAATAAAAACACTTCAAAAATTATGAGTTATATCCCTAATCATTAGATTTCCTTCCATACTCTTAACTACTGTCTAATTAAAAGCAAAAAGCACCTTTAGTGTCATCTTATCACGTGACATTGATCACATGCTTTAAACCACTCACATGGTAACACCACAAAAGGCCAAAAAGGTAAATTCTCAAAAAATTTCACCGTTTCCTTTTGAGCGGATAGTTATGATAGATCCAAACTCTTTCAGCGTACACCAAACGCAGTACACATTTTAGGTTCTAAAATGAAGTGATCAGCACATTGGAAGGTGGTACATTTACCTATTTATTTGTATAAAATACATAGAAATTCATGACGTGAGCCTGAGGTGAGATATAAGAAAATGTATGGGAGACTGTATGATTGTTATTTTTGGATATTCACCTCGGTTTTTCATTTTTCAACCACTTATATAAATACAATTTTAGTTATTCTAATCCTAAGTATTCAATTACATGAAATAAACAAACCCTTAGATCAATATTATGACATAACCATCCCCATCAACCCTTCTTGAACATTTTACTTTTTCAAATGAGCTACATGCAAGGGGTGGTTTTTTAAAAATGAAAATTTGGGCAACCACTCATTACTCTTGGAAGAAGGATTCTTAATTGAGGAATTGTTAGCTGAAATTTCACATTGACATTAGTGTGTATAAATGCTTATAGCTAAGAAAATTTGGTATGAATAGGTAAATCCAAAAGAAGGAATTAGATTTTCATATCCTATGGGGAGGGGTCAAACCTGAAAGTCCTTCAGGGATTTACAATTGCCAAATGCGTGTTTCCCACAACTTTGTGAAAAATGAATAAGGAATTCCCAAAGATTTGATTGCCAACCCTAACCTGAAATTCTTTCGAGTGTCAAGCTCTCTTGTTCGGCCCTCAAATATTCTGAGGTTGCACTACTAATTACATCTACTTTAGTCTTGCTGTTCCATTCGATTTGATTCCCCGTGTTGAAACAGAACCATAATCCTTTTCAGTCCACCGCAGCGTATTGTGATTGGGTCCACTCATTGTACCATAGATAGCCAAACTGTGCATTAATGGATGGAATCTTGAGTGTTGACTGTAGCCCAAGTCAGGCCCAATAATAAATTTAAGTCCTAAATCTGGTCTGGGATTGATATGGCCCCTAAGAACAAGATATGAGCCCATTTGAATGGGGATATTGGAGGCCTGAATTCAAAAGATTGAGGCTAATAAATGCCCAACTCTGCCCAATTCTTATAATGGTTGCAAGTTTTTGTGTGAAAAGTTCTGTGGGCTGTAATTAAGTTCACTGGCTGGCCTGGGAAACATTTCAAAGCAGAGTGCTGAAGTCTCTAAGCCCTTTTGAATTCCATTCTTAAGGCTTACTTTTGAAATTCAGACCACTCACTGTTTATCATTTAAGAAAACTTCATTTCAAATAGGCATATGCCTACAATGCGAACAATGATACATATGCAAAGCACATGATTTAACATTTCACTTTCATTGTTTTTAGAATAATTATATAGTTTTAAAGGTGATCAATGAGACCTTGAGCATAAATTTGGTTGGAATGAAGCTTCTTTTTAATAATAAAACAAAGGCATGAGAGTGAATTGAGCAATTTGACTTTCAAATATAAATATCATGGAAGGACTCAAAGCAACACGTCAAAGAATTTTTGAATAGAAAACAGAACCATAGCAAGACTCCTGCCCGCCTATCTAACCATCAAATGGGCATGTTTGGTTAGGGGAATCTTGGAAAATTTTGGCTGAGGAGAATTATGAAATCTTTGAATGCTGCCCTCAATATAGTTTCTAAAATAATTCTGATGGGCAGCACAGTTGGCCTAAGACCACGGTTTGCTCTTGGAGGATGAGGGTTCAAAATTGTACTACCACATTGAGACCACATGGAATTTACCCAACTCCCTCAGCTTGTAGGGATTAGTTAGTCTAACCCAGATATATATATATATATATAGTTTCTAAAATGTTCAAGTACATTGAAGCATTTTGGAAGTTGGGGTTCTAATAATTTTAAAGGCGAGAAGCGACCTTAGAAGAGGATAATTTTCAAGATTCTAACATTCAAATGGAGAATTTCAAATGCTCTTATGACATGATATGTCTGGCAGTAGCAGAGATTACCTTCAAACAAATATACACTTAAGAATTGAGCTTTGTCATTGTGGAGTTCTCGCTTGCATGAAAATGATGAGGGATTTTGGATTCATGTTGTCCACAAAAGCAGGACCACCTGAATTGAATGAGTGGAGTGAAATTTCTGCATGGCAGCCATGCCAGGGTTCCCTAGGTGAAAATTGGGGCCCTGCAAGGGTTTCCTTTGAAGATGCTCTCCTCACATGGGACCACTTGAAAAAAAAAAAAAAAAAAAAAAAAAAAAACAGAAACAAAAACAAAAACCCTAGTCAGTGCATCTGAACATTAGTTTCCAATAAGAAAAGCTTATTAGTTACTGTGGAATGAATGATTCCATAGACATTGAACTCCATAAAAAACTTTACTTTCTTGAGGAAGTTGGCCTCTATTATTGCAAGATCTCTTTACAATCTCACACTCCCTACATTGCTACAAGTTCCACGTACCCATTCCAAGCTCCCATGGCTACCATCTCTCCAACTCTAATATACCTAACCATGTTGTTGGCTTTCATGGCAGTCCCAACCATCTCAACACCAAAGAATGTTGCCTCCAATACCACCACCATCTCCCATGAACAACCCCAATTCACCACAGTCTTCCATGCCCTTTCCAGGGGCCGAATCCCGCCTTCCGGTCCAACCCACAGAGGCCATGGTGCACCCGTTTTCAAGAGACACCTCCAGCGAGCAAATTCAGGCCATGGCAAGACCTTCAGAAAATTAGGGTCATCAAGGCGCCGTGGCGTAAGCCATTGATCCCTTCCTTTGCATCATGTAATGCTTCTTCTTGTTCTTTACACTAAAGTTTTTTTTTTTTTTTTCCACATTGATTTTGATCACTGAATGTGCTTTTTATTTTTTTTAATGGAGGGTTTTGATAATCTCCATGTAATACTGAGTTTGTGGTGTTAAGACTTTGGTTTCTTGTTAAAAAGCCAATAGAGCGAATTGATGAGAAAATTGCTCTTTTGGGTTTTCCTTTTATTTTCTTTGATGGCATCAAGTGTACGTAAGTGTAGACTGTATCTATATAACTCTTAAAACATAATATTGTTAGGATGTTAGTAAATTATCCTCATCTTTAAGGATGTTAGTAGATTATTCTAACAACACCTCATCTTTAAGGATGTTAGTAGATTATTCTAACAACATTATGTTTTCTCCAACAAGTACAATGGTGATGCATACACTCGAGTTGTACGTATCATCAGATCAGATAGATGCTTAAATAGGCCGGATCAGAGATTGGTCTTTGTTAGGTATATCACCCAATTATTATGAGAAGCATAATTAAAAAGATAAATAAATTTTGACTTAATTTTTATTTTTTGTTTTGATTTGATAAATATTCACACACTCACATTCAGGTCATTCCAAGTCCATCACCATCATCATTGCTACATCTAGAGATTAGTCCCTTGTTGTTTTTGTGGAGGAGATGTGCCTCACCGTTAAGCTAGGATTCTCAATACAATATTGTATGTGTTAGAGATATCAGGAGCTAGATTAAGTTTGTAAAGGGTGGTAGTTTTGAATTTAACTTTTGGATAAAAATTAGATATGGATTTTGAATATTTTCTCTTGTATAAATCAGGATGCTTTACTTTGATATTAAATGACATATTTGGTGAATTGTATATATGAAAATATAGTTTTTAGAATGTTTCAAATATCAGACCTATAGGCTATAGGCCTAGAAGCGATCTCATCTCTTACACTTACGCAATAATCTCATCGCCATTTTCTCCCTCATCAATAAAAACAAATCATCCCAACACCAAACAACTAAAAAAGACCTGCTTGCATGATCATCAATAAAAAAAACTATTGATCACGCAAGATAAAAAGAGATCAAGAGTTTGTATTTTTTTTTTTTTTTTATGTTAACAATCTCATGATAGAAATGGTAAAAGATAGATGTTAAGAGAGATCAGATTAGAAAAGCTGAATTTTAAATATTAGAAGTTTCTTCTTTATTTTTCAACTTATACATTGAGATCACATCCCTCAATAAGGCTATATATGTTGAGTTTCGTTAGCATGCACGTAAATTGTTGTTGAATATATATATTCCCATATATGTACAATCTATATTGCAATATTTGGGCAAACGGGTGTTCATGCATGTCCTATACTAGACTAGACCCAGATCAGGACACTCCATTAACAATCTAGTAATCAGGACCATTAAATGGTTCATACTTGAATTTCCCAGATGTAGTCCTTCAATTGATTAACCTGGTAAATCCGGCAGCTTTACAGCCTTGCATGAACGTTATATATAACTGATTTAGATCAGTTGAACAGTACTGTAAGTTTCGACTATGGCCTGTCCAGAAGGTGGACCCATCAAAAGTGTTGGGATCATTGGGCCTGGTTTATAGAAAGATTTTCTCTGTAAGTTGGCTATAAACCATGCATGAGGTGAGAGGCTGAGAGCTTGCTCAATCACTACAGCATCTGATCTTCCTCTCGAAATGAAATGTTGCAGGTTATCTGTGACTTCTAATTAGGTGATTGGGATTCAGAATTCTAGCGAAAGAAAGAAATGTCTTTGAATTCTCTGCATGATGAATTCTGATAATGAATTTAGCTAAAAAATACAGGGCTTTAATGAGTTAACAAACAAAACAGCCAGAAAGATATGGAAGAAAGTAGAAAATGTAGTGGTATGCTTTTATTGTTCTTTGTTAATCAAATGACAGGACAAGTACGAACATGGCCTTTGGTCATCCTCATGAATCATTAGACTTGTACTATGATGCAAGTGGCAACAGCATAAAAAACATGTACGTTTGGAATGTGATCCATCATTGACCATCTCCTGGCCATTGACAGCCTCATTTGGTAGGCCACCATTCAGACAAACCAGAGCCCAAGATATTAACTTGTTGAAATTGTAGCAGACATGTGATAAGTGCCCGCAAACGGTCGTTACAACGATTGGACTTCCTCTCCAATCACCGTAATTCTTGGGATATGGCAAATCCACTTTGGAGCATGGTTTGATTGAACATAAAAACGAATAACCCAAGTCCTTAACCATCTAGTGTTGGCCAGGTTCATTAATTTGCCTCAGTCAAGACCCTGCAAGGAGGGGTGGCAAGGGACCAAGTTGGGTCAAAATGGTCAGGTAAAGGTTGAGAAATGACATCTAGGAGTTGAAGTCTAACCATTGTTCAATCCATTTTTAAGATGGATCAAATTATTTAAATCTGCACCAGTTGTGGGTTAACTTGACCCAATCCCTACATAACCCACATTTAATACAAGTCGACCTGTTTAACCCGAGCATACCTGTAGAAGGGTGGCCAATCCATTTCGAATATTACAGCGTAAGGATGAATTAAGTTGCGGGCTAAAGAAGATCAAAACCTTAAGGGCACATTTGGATGTCTAAAGAATAAAATATTCACATATTTAAATACTGTAAGAGTAAAATAGTATAGAATACAATGATACAATATTATAATAATATAATATTTTTACTATTTACTGTAACAATAAAATGATATAGAATACAATAATTCAATATTATAATAATATAATGTTTTTACTGTTTGATAATTTTTAAAGAATATTACAGATTTTAAATTGAGATGTTTAAAAGGTGCTATGATTAAAGTAAATTATATTATAAAACTATTTTTTTATTAAATATTTTAATTTATATGTAATTTACAATGTCTGGATAAAAAATAATATGGTAAAGTAAAGTTTAACTTTCATGTTTTTACCATAAGTTACTTTTCTTTTATCACATAGAACCATAGTAAAGTATAGTCAATAAAAAAAAACTACTTTATAACTTTCTCTCCCACTTTGCTTTATCACATACTTCATCTGACTTTACTTTACCTCACATTTTATCATGATATGACATTAATCTTTATTTTATTTTACTACACCCGTAAACAAGTCACTTCTTATTTACCATGTAAAACTACGATAAGATGTGATAAAGTAAAAAAAAAAACTACTTTACCATTCCTTCCCACTTTACTTCACCATGTACTTTATCTCACTTTTACTGTCCAATGAGATTTGCTTTCACTTTACTTTACCTTATATATAAACATACACATCATGATGGGTTTGGTGAACTAAAGTCTTTACTTTACTCTACCACTTTGTAATCGTTATTTTGATAGAATCTTATCTTGTTGAAAGTTTTCTACATTGGGGAGCTCTATGAGAGGATATTGAACTTTTTGAAAAAAAATATCTTTTTTTTTCAAATTTTTCTTGAGTTACCAAACGCACAAGATTTTCTTCTTTAAAAATAAAAAAATTATATTCTATAAAATATTATTTTTTTGTGTTTTTTTGTTCATCCAAACAGGCCCTAAGCTTATAGCTTAATTATTCCATATAGAAAAGCAATTTTAAGTACCAAAATGTTAATTCATCAAATATTTGAATGGATTTACTTATGCAAGTCAGTCCTATATATATATATATATATGAGCCTATTTAAATGGTTTAGGTGGGTTATGCGAATTGACTCTAATTAAGCCAGTTTAAATGTGGAGAACAAGATCTTTTAGATCCATGACCGACCAGTATATATATATTGTTGGTCAGATTTGGCTTGGATCAGATTTTTTCACTCTTAACTGTTGGCCAACTCAGTTACCTCAGTCAGTACAAAGTTAGCTTGACCTTAATTAATCTGCCTGTAGTCTTTCAAGTCTCCCAAAAAAAAAAAAAAAATCATAAAGTATAATTATTGAACATACACACATTACAATGTACTCGGTGAGTAGATGGAGAATTCCTACATGAGTCACCTCGTTTTCTCGCTTATTAAAGTATTGTGAAACATAGCTTGCAAACTCTAAAACTTCTGATCAGGTTAAATCCTAGTATGTTACAAAATATGACGGCCACAGTTTTAGTATCACAAAAAAACTTTTCTTAGTGAGGAGTGCTGAAACTGTCCTGCCAAATGAACCATGGCTTCATGTGGGCTGGCCATAATTAAGCTCGTTTGCCAAGTTCACCAAATAAATCAAATTTTACATTGCTCTTACCATTATCTAGCATTGTATATATTTTGTCACTAAAAATTGAACAGTGTATAGCCATTAAATTTTAGGGAGTTAAACCAAGGGCTATGATAATTTAATTGGCCTGATTTATGGTAGGAAAATAATCAAGTGAGAACTATTCTCACAGTTCAAACCGTGAGAATTATGGGTGGGGCCCATCTATCACCCAATCCAAATCTTGTGATGGACAGGGACCCCCTTAATAATCACACACCTCAAGGTTTGGCACTAATGAGAATGAGTTGGACCGTTGGATCGGCTATATACCCATATGAATGGACTGGGCTTGTCGGCCATGGATAAAGGGGTTAGGAGCATGGGATTGAGGCCGAACTTGATATTTGGGATGGTCCAATATAGATCTTTCAATCCCTATCGATTCCATCTCAAAATAGGACCCCCAGTGGGTCCCACAAAAAAGTTCTTCGTGGAATCTCTATGAGAACAATTCCCACCGGATCAAATCCCTTTATGATATTCCCCTTATCTGCCTTGTCAAAATCGTGACTTTCGTAATTATCATCTCCAGGTGTTTTCAACTATAAGGAGCACCTTTTTTTCTTAGTGATTTATTATGAAAACCTATATATTTCTAGAGTCTAAATACAACTTAACTCATGAGAAATTCTTGCTGCTCTTTGGTGGAGTCCGCTTATTAAAATCTTAACCTCACAAAAAATGGCCTCCCTCTTGAATGACCCCTAGACAGATTACTCTCTAATAAGATCAAGTCCACTATAAGATCAATTAATATTTAAAACACATGAACTTCCCATAATTCATTACTCAATATTTTATGCAACATCTTAGGAATTTTTTTTTCTGAATTATAGAACTTGAGAAATGGTGGTCAAATGTGTATTTATTTTTCACAAAATGCCATTTTTCGTGTTATATAGGAAATGAATTAGTTGCTGGTGGCAAAAAACATATGATACAGAAATTGATAAATCCGATGATATCATGGAAAATGACATAAAAAAAAGTTTAACAAAATATTGACCAGAGTCATACGACTCTGTTGACATTATTTGAATTTCGGTCATGAAATTGACAAAAAACATGTTTAATGAGGACTAATATGTCAAAAACTCAATTTTTAACTATCTTATAGTGATCAATGTTGCAGTGAAATCAATTTCTATTAAACTAAAATTTTATAAGATAGAGAATGCACAAACTTCTTGGTAGTCAAAGCATCCAAGAATTCAGATTCCATGTTTTGCAACAGGAATAGGAAGATGTCGTAATGAATGCACGCGTTTGGATCCATCCAAATCCCAAATGCCCATAACACCATTTTTTAAGTTCTAACCAAAAGTCAGTATTTTGGAAGGTGGCGGTGGAGAAACTATCAATATCACTATCACTATCACTTGTAAATGGAAAGACCGACCATGCATGGTTTGATTCTCATCGTGGGAGACACGAATATACCTGATGGATATCTGAAATGGCCAGTTGATTTGCAATATAGCATGAGAGGTGGCTGCTAAAGAAGAAGAAATGGGATTAGATTCCTTATACCAGCCAAATTTCCATACTGAAAAGATTGCAATTTCTGATAATGGGAGTGTTAGAAAATAAATCTTTGGGTTTTTAAACCCTCTGTGGAATCAATCCAATAATACTATAAACATTTAATCTAAACCAATAGAGAAGTAAGATGGTACCTGACTGTGCCATCTTGAAAGTCTGATCCAACAGAAGGTTGGTCTTCAATGGGGAATTACAACTCTCTTGTGCTTTGTCCTTTCTTCTCCGGTAAGTGATGGTTGCAGAGAAACTACGGTGGTCAAGAGAGTTACCCGGGTTGCCTTTTATAGGCCCTGATTCTCTCCTTCCATCAAGAAGAGAAATGATTCTTTAATTGTCCCTTAATGTTAGCATTTAATGGAAATATGTAAATACATCTTATTGACCATAAATGGAATATTAGTGGGAGAGAACCGTTTCTTATAATAAGAGTTGTGGCCATGTGGGCCAGCCCTATAAACGATCCAACATTCTCCCACTTGGTCCATATGACCACAAAAAAATAAAATAAACAAAAATTTCGGAAAAACTAATTTCAAAAAACGACCTTGACCGGTGATCACCATTTGAAAAAAAATACTTGCCATCAAAGCTTTCATGCTAAGTCTTTAATTTATGACTAAGTAAATCTGATAACGTGAACTATGGCGGTTACATGCCTTTAACGGTGTGTTTCCTTCCATAATTACAACATTAGCATTATTACTTAACATAATTCTTAATAAGGGTGAAATAGGATGATTATCATGGCAATCCTATTTTATTGGGTACAATAATGCCATTTTTCTTTAATTTTCTCACTTTATACACTTCAATCACATGTGACAATAATTTCAATAAAGTAAGAAAATACGAAATCTTATTTCAGTTATAAATATGACAGTGTCTTTACATATCTTCAACAAGGCAGTTCAATCAGGCCCATATTTCTAACATGCTCTTTATAGTCCTTTGACGCCAATGCCTTTGTTAAAGGATCTGCTACCATGAGGCTAGTTGGGATCCCAACGATAGACACTAACTGATCTCGTACCTTTCCTTTTAGTACAAGGTATTTTACTTCCAGAAATTTTGATTTGCTGGAAACCTTGTCATTCTGAGCAAATCTTCTTGCAGCATCATTATCACCATAAATCTTCAAGGGCTCAGAAATGGTGTTCATAACACGTAATCCTGAGATAAAATCACGCATCCATAAAGCATGACCTGTGGCTTCAAAGCTTGCCACGTATTCAGCATCAAATGTGGATGGAGTCACTAAAGTTTGTTTTGCACTTCTCCATGAAACTGCCCCGCCAGCTAACAGGAAGATGTATCCTGAAGTCGACTTTCTTGTATCGAGGCAACCAGCGAAATCAGCATCCGAATAACCGATCACTTCCAAGTGATCGGACCTTCTGTAAGAGAGCATGTGATTTCTAGTGCCACTAAGGTATCGCAAAACTTTCTTAACTCCTACCCAATGTGCCATTCCCGGATCACTTTGATATCTACTAAGCATGCCAACTGCAAAACTGATATCGGGTCTAGTGCATGTTTGTGCATACATTAAACATCCGATTGCAGCCGCATAAGGACAAGTTTCCATCTGTTGCCTTTCAATTTCATTTCTTGGACATTGTTCTTTACTAAACTTGTCACCTTTTGTCATAGGTACATTTTGTGCCTTACACCCTTCCATACGAAATCTCTTAAGTACATTTCTAATATAGGCTTCCTGTGATAACCCAAGTAATCCTCGAGATCTATTTCGATAAATCTCGATTCCTATTACAAAGGTCGCTTCACCCATATCTTTCATATCAAAATTGTTCTTAAGATATTCCTTAGTTTCGTAAATCATTCCAAGATCATTACTAGCCAATAAAATGTCATCGACATATAGGACTAAAATCATAAATCGGCTCCCACTAACCTTGAGATATATACAATGATCAACGGTATTTTCAGTAAAACCAAAAGATGTAATAATGCGATTGAACTTTAAATACCATTGTCTGGAAGCTTGTTTAAGACCATATATCGATTTCTTTAATTTACAAACTAGTTTATTTTCATTCTCTTTCACGAAACCTTCAGGTTGTTCCATATACACTTCTTCTTCTAGATCTCCATTTAAGAACGCTGTTTTGACGTCCATTTGATGTAGCTCTAAGTTGAAGTGAGCTACAATTGCCATAACAATTCTAAATGAGTCCTTTTTAGACACTGGAGAGTAGGTTTCATGATATTCTATACCTTCTCTCTGAGTAAAACCTTTGGCCACAAGTCGGGCCTTGAACCGTTCAACTTTTCCTTTGGAATCCCTTTTGGTCTTAAAGACCCATTTACAGCCAACGGCCTTAGAACCCTTGGGTAGTTGAACGATATCCCAAACTTCATTTGTAGCCATTGATTCTAACTCATCATTCATGGCATCTAACCATTTATCGGAATTCTCATTTTTAATGGCTTCCTTAAACGTCTTAGGATCTTCTTTAATACCAATATCAGATTCCTCCAAATACACTACATAGTCATCCGGAATAGCAGGTTTTCTCATTCGAGTTGACCTTCTTAACATTTCCGGATCGGGTTCATTGATGCTTTGTTGTTGTGTATTTTGAAGTGGATCATTATTTTGTGCAGGGAGTGTCTCAATGATCGGATTTTGAAAAATGTGTGGTTGTTGTTCCTCTTGATAATCATTAACTATGATATCAAGTGGGACAACAACTCCACTTTGTTCAATAAGTGACTCTTGTGGCTCCCTTATTTCATTGTAAGTCACAATTCTATTATGATCACTCCCACTTTTCTCATGATCCTCTAAAAATTTGGCATTTCCAGATTCAACAATCCTAGTTGTATGGGTCGGACAGTAAAACCTATACCCTTTAGACCTATCCGGATAACCAATGAAATATCCACTGATTGTTTTAGGGTCTAATTTTCTTTCTTGTGGGTTAAAAATTCTCACTTCAGATGGACAACCCCATATTCGAAAATGATTTAAGCTGGGCTTCCTACCAGTCCACAACTCGAAAGGAGTTTTGGGAACTGCTTTCGTAGGAACGCGATTCAATACATACATTGCCATCTTTAGTGCCTCTCCCCACATTGAATCGGGTAAGTTGGTGTTACTAACCATACTCCGTACCATATCCATTAACGTTCTATTCCTTCGTTCGGCTACACCATTTTGTTGAGGTGTGCCCGGCATTGTATACTGTGCTACAATACCTTCCATTTCTAGGAATCTAGCAAACGGGCCCAGGTTACGACCCGATTCAGTATATCTTCCATAATACTCACCACCTCTATCGGATCTCACTACTTTAATTTTCATGTCTAATTGTTTTTCTACTTCTGCTTTGAATATTTTGAAAACTTTCAAAGCATCAGATTTTTCTTTAATCAAATAGACATAACCAAATCGTGAAAAATCATCTATAAAGGTGATAAAGTATTCCTCTCCCGTAAAACATGGAACATGAATTTTACCACAAATATCTGTATGAATAATTTCTAAGGGTGCAGAACTCCTTGTGGCACTTTTCTTGTTTGTATTGATTTGTTTTCCTTTTATACAGTCAATACAAACACCATAATCGGTGAAATCAAGATTGGGCAATAAACCGTCAGTCACCAATCTTTTTATTCTCTGTTTAGAGATATGCCCTAATCTTTTGTGCCATAGCCTTGATGAGTTCTCATTTAGTGACCCTCTTTTTATGCCTATGTACATTCCACAATTAATGTGAGGTGTGTGTAAAGTTTGTTCATATATAGAATCTAGCTTTAATCTATACAAACCATCACACATATAACCATTTCCAATCAAAATATTATTGCTAAAAATATGCATAATACCATGTCCAAAGTTAAAATTAAACTTATTACAATCAAGTCTGGAAACTGAAATCAAATTTCTAGAAATATCAGGAACCAAGAAAGTATTATCTAAATCCAGGACATGACCAGTGTCAAGCACCAGCCTATAAGTGCCTACGGCTTCGACTCTTGATTCCTTTTTATTCCCCATCGTAATGGTTTTCTCGCTATCATTTGGAGTCCGCCTTGAAAGGAATCCCTGCACACAACCAGATACATGAATGGTTGCTCCAGAGTCGACCCACCAAGAATTTGATGGGATATTAGCTAAGTTGGTTTCTTGACATACAAAAGATAGATTTGTACCTCTCTTTTCAAACCAGCTTTTACGCTTTAGGCAATCTTTCTTAAAATGTCCAGTCTTTCCACAGAAAAAACATTTCTTTTGTGCACCTTTCTCTTTCTTGTTGGGCTTTGCATCCTGAACATTGGCTTTCTTTTTGCCTTTTCCTTTTCCTTTGGACTTATTATGAGAGACAAAATTAACAATTAGTTGTCCCTCAGCCTTAAGCCTCCTTTCTTCTTGATCAGCTTTTGCGATCAACTCATTCAATGACCACGGAGTTGAACTTTGGTTGTAAGCTACTTTAAATGGGCCAAACTCGGGAGGAAGAGAATTGAAAATGAATTGCACCAAATATTTTTCAGACACGGTCATATCAACTTCCTTTAATTTAGAAGCGATATTTGTCATTGTAAATATGTGCTCTCTTACTCCCAATGTTCCATTATATTTTATGCTTGTAAGACGGCTAATCAAGGATGCACCTAGAGCTTTATCAGTTATTTGAAACTGAACTTTTATAGCTTCTAGTAAGTCCTTTGCATTTTCTTTTGCTTCCATGGAACCTCTAATGGTCCTCGAAATTGAGTTTGTAATAATTCTTATCACAACCTTATTAGCCTTAATCCATTTATTATAGGTAGCCATTTCATCAACTGAGCTCGCATCCGTGGGCATTGTTGGCTTAGGCTCATCCAAAGCCATATCAAGGTCCAAATAAGTAATAGCTAACAATAACATGTCCAGCCATTCAATAAAGTTTGATCCATCTAGTATGGGTATATTCCCTAAAGTCGAAAGTGATGCCATGGAATTTGTAATTGAAGAAAAATAAATAAATAACAATAAGTTATGTGATGCTTTGAATTTTTCTACGCAATATACTGAAATTTAAAAGTGATATGTACATCATTGGAAAACCACCTTTGGGTTGGAGAAACAATATGTAAATATATTACTTTTTCTTTGATTAATATGACCATGTTTATAATATGTGATGTGATTGTATTGAATATATTCCTTTGGGTATAAATCAAATACAAGCATAATACATTTATTAACCATGTCATATTCCAATTTTAAATTATAGACAATCGTACCTTTGGGCTTGATTGAACCATTTCCTAAATAAAATTAAAATTTTAAGTGTTGTCATATCCTTAACTCAATTTAGAAAATTAAACAATTATCTATAATTGGGTCGCTTTGGCGGCTACCATGTTAAGAAATTGTTAAATTATTTAAATTGATAACAACAATTAAGTGATGAAGTTAGCTCATTCGGTCATTAAGTGTGATGAACCAATCAATCAAGATATTGGTTC
Source organism: Litsea cubeba (assembly GCA_012931725.1). Classification (NCBI taxonomy): domain Eukaryota; kingdom Viridiplantae; phylum Streptophyta; class Magnoliopsida; order Laurales; family Lauraceae; genus Litsea; species Litsea cubeba. The sequence continues at coordinate 1,914,142 of CM022948.1, forward strand.
ATATGCACCATTATATAATTTCCGAATAACTTTATTATATCACATTTAAGTTGATTAGGCATCATTTCATAGATCAATGGTCAAAAATTATAATTAATTGATCATTGATCAATGCCTAATATCTTTAATTGATTCATCATAATCATACATCTATCCAATCCAAGAAATAAATAACTCTAAATATTAAACCATAGTGAGCATATCTTAATATTAACAATAAAATAGAACTTTGATTTTGCTAAATAAGTTATCAATTTGCAGCGGAAGTATTAAAATAAAAAAAAATTAAACATAATGTTAAAATAAAATATGCTCTAATTTAGAGTGATTAAGCAGTCCATCAGATCTGTCCAAGTGATAGATCTCAATGCCATCAATACACAGAAGAAAACGGATCGTCGATCCATGTTCAGATGTGTCTTTTATGATCAAAATAAGATCTGGACCGTTTATTATTGACCAATTTGTTCAATTCTGAAATTGATCAATGAATTCAGAATGTTTTTTATGGCCAATACTATTAATTTAACGGCTATGATTGGATTGAATAAACAAAATATAAGAATAATTAGAATCAAACTTTAATGATCAATCTAATTTGATCTTGACCAATCAATGCCCAATAAAAAATTTCAGAATTCAATTAGACCCTATTAATGCCTGATAGAATAATTTGATGGTAAAAAATATCATTTGAATAATAAAAAAAAAATCATACTATTAATATACAATTTCATAATTCAGGGTCAAATTCTAAACTTTGATTTGGGTCACTTTTAAAGCTTATTTTGGTCAATTGATTGTATAAATATGTACCGTCTAACAAGTGAGTTCAACTGAAAAATTTTCTCTAAAACTGAAATGGGCTTAGTGGGCCCTTAACGGGTCAGGCCAAACCACAACTGGCCCAAACCAGAACCTGACCCAGCCCATAAACAATCCAGCTTGGGCAGCCAGGCCGGGCCAGTAAGGTCAGGTTGACCCGACCTGCTGGCCTGGCCTAGCCACTTAATTATATCATCTCAGTAACTTTTCTTACATACTCTCATGTTATCATTATCATGCTACTGGCATGCCCAAAAATAATAACAGTAACCAAACATGAGATGAAAACCTCTGTTGTAATTCTTAAATAAAAAAATTTTAAATTACAGAAAAATAAATCTTTTCTTCCCATCTCTTTCAGATTGGGTTGGGCACTGTAATCCTCGTTACTAAGGCTATTATTATCCAATAGATTGGATACCCTTTATCAAATACCCAAAATTTTCTTGCCTCTGGGTATTTGAGTTTTTTATTCCGGACGAATCCAGTAAGCCCCGATAAAACAATAATAGATCATTGGATTGAAACCAAAGAGCTCTGATACCAAATGTTAGAAAATAAATCTTTGGGTTTTTAAACCCTCTGTGGAATCAATCCAATAATACTATAAACATTTAATCTAAACCAATAGAGAAGTAAGATGGTACCTGACTGTGCCATCTTGAAAGTCTGATCCAACAGAAGGTTGGTCTTCAATGGGGAATCACAACTCTCTTGTGCTTTGTCCTTTCTTCTCCGGTAAGTGATGGTTGCAGAGAAACTACGGTGGTCAAGAGAGTTACCCGGGTTGCCTTTTATAGGCCCTGATTCTCTCCTTCCATCAAGAAGAGAAATGATTCTTTAATTGTCCCTTAATGTTAGCATTTAATGGAAATATGTAAATACATCTTATTGACCATAAATGGAATATTAGTGGGAGAGAACCGTTTCTTATAATAAGAGTTGTGGCCATGTGGGCCAGCCCTATAAACGATCCAACAGGGAGGATATATATATAGTTGAAACAAGTCAGAGAAGGTGACTGAATACAAACGTTTCTGATAAAGGAGGAGTGAAAAAGGCATCAAAACGTGAATAACTTTCATCATGCTTAATTCACTTTATAAGTAGTCCCAAAAAGCAGATTGGATGTTTTGAACAAGATCTTTTCTGATCTGCTCTTGAATTATGACTTAATAATGCCATTACTCTCCTAAACACATTAAAATTTTTAAGAGTTCAAGCTGTCAGCCATCGTATCTATATGATTGTAATAATGAGATTGATAGTAGGAGTTCTGATCCTTTTAGAATGGGTTTGCTCTTCAAATTAATTTGTTGAAGTTAAGAGGCCTACCAACTGTAAGCTCATCCAATAGGAGGAATCAGAGGGGGGTCATGCAGTAATACAAGAAGGCCCAAGTGATAAGGGCATCTCACTCTCACCTAAAGTGCGAGGGGTCAATCCCTGGCAGCTACGAAGCACAAAAGTGGAAGTATACTACGGCGGAGCATGGATGAAAGGGCACACTTGGCTCCAAGGATGATCCTTGTGATGATGAATTAGGATAGTTTACTATTCCTCCCATGCAGGGGATTGCTCATCCACAAAAACAAAGACAGAGTTTGAGGTGTTACCCATCGTACTATATGATAGTAATGAGATTGATAGTAGGCCGGAGTTCTAATCCTTTGCTCATGGGTTTGCTCTTCAAATTAATTGATTGAAGTTAAGAGAAGTGCGAACTATAAGCTCATCCAATTGGAGGATTTACCTGAGTCAATTAAAGGATCTTTTCTAATCCTTTATTTGGAAAATCACTGTTTTCGCATAAAATCACTGTAAGTTCCATTAAACGAAAAGATCTGAATTTATAATCAAATATTGAACTATAATCTATTATTAACATGCTAACAACACTAACATCCTAACAAACTTATAGATAATATCTAACATCCCCCTAAAGATAAGGATAATTAATCTACTTCACAGAAAGTGATTGTGAACATGAAAAATAAGTTTTCTTTGATCTCTTAAAAGATAGATGATAAAATATATTCCTAGAAACGATCTTCATGATAATCATCGCAACCCGCTCATTGTGGGTTTGTTGGTGTAGCGGCCTCCTTGATCAATTCGGTCTGGAATTCTTTCAGAAGTTTCTATTGTGCAACTTTGATGGATAAAAATAATGAGATTGTAGGGCTTAAATGGACGGATAAAAGGATGCTCAGCTCTTTTTTTTATTGAAATAGAAAAATTGACGGTGCAACACTAATTAACCTCGTAACAAAATAGATAATATCTAACATTTTCATCCCCTTTTTCTTGCCTAATGACCCCATAGATGGCTCTTAATATTCCATAAGTCTTCCCCACCATAAACTTAAGTGGGCTATATTTGGTGTGGCACTTTCCCATGACATTCTTCTTAGACCAAGTCCTACAGAAATACTTCTCCAATTGTTTAATTAGCTAGCTTTCATTTCAAGCTACCCACATTAATACCTTCTACCTTTTTTTCCTGCTTCATTGAAACTCATCATCTGTCTGTATGGTGGGTGAATCACGACCGTCCATCTAGTGTGGCATCTGTGAATGCAAATAATATATAATCAGCCCTATTAAATGCCTCTGGTTGTCTGATACTGTTACCTGAAAAGTAATGAGGGTGAAGTATGGCAAGGCCCACAGCTCTGAAAAGAGAAGACATTCAACCACCAGAAGATAGAATGGTCGGTGCACTTTTTCACCTGAGCCATTGACTCATAGTGCCAACACATGATGGACGGCTCTAAGCCAACGACAGCATGACCCACCTAAAATACAAAGGTCTTTTTACATGGCAACTTTTTTGTTGTCATAGTTATGAAGAAAATCCATTATTCTCTTCTATGGGTCCAACTGATCAGCATTCACACACACACACACACACGTGTTTTGGACTTCGAAATGCACAGCCATTCATCAAAGAAGAGGATTAAATATGGTCCTCTCTGGTCAAACAAAAATGGCATCTGGGTGAGCTAAATTTTATGTTTATCTTTTTTTTTATAATGTCAAATTTTCATGTGGTCTGTGATGTCATGATGACTTAAGAATAGATTTCTTGGAGAGATGCTTAATTAAATCAGCTTTTTATTAAGCTTAATTATGCGATTCTGACTATGTAACCTTTTTTTAAATAAGATGAAAAGAATTGTGTTGACATTAATTAATTCATATGATTTTACTTGTTCAAAGAGTTGTAATGACTACAGAGAGAGATTTTGTGGGGATAAGGTTTTTATTTTTTATTTTAGGAGTCCTCTTAAATGGGGGCATAATTGGAGGTTTTGCAAAAACCTACATATTTGGTAGCACATTAGGAATCTATGAGAAATCTGCAGATTTGTGGATTCCATTGCCCTTGGAATATAGGAATCCTCATTAAGGATTTGTATAGGTGAGTACGTATTATGGAAGCATATAGCTAGCTGCGAGAAATTGTTATTGGTAAATAAATCTGCAAAAGTAGTTATTTTAAAATCTTATGAAAGGGGCTCTTACCTGAATATAGTGAACAATGAGGATTCCCATGGGCCTAAATCCCCAAAGAGTTTTTCTAATTAAAATCTCTTAGATTCGAAATTCCTAACAACAATGTTAGTTGTTATCCCCTCAATATTTGGAATTCCTTTTCTTTTTTCCCTATTCCCTTTTTATTATTATAATTTTTTTTCTCGTTTGAATGGTGAGATACCAAAACCCAAAAACAAAAACAAAAAAATGAACAGTGGAATTGCATTTTCTTCTATAGACTACTCCAAATTTTAATTTTCTAAATACATTGTATTTGAGTATTTGTGAAGTTAGATGGTAGGGAATTCAAGACAAACTATTGACAATGGCGACATCATGGACCCCCTTAGCAATTAAAGATGTGAGCATTATGGTGGAAAATCTCTGAGAAGGATCCAACACAGGCAATATTGATGGTGATCCAAATTGAACAGGTACTGAGTATCAGAGTATATCTTTTAGACGAGTCAGAGACTCGCAGCCCACAAGTCTTGACCATTGTTTGAGCACAACACCATTCCCATAGCCTGGGTTAGATACCCTGGACAATGTCAGCAATGGATCGAGATGGACATCCAACAGATTGACTTAGGTTCAAACATGGGGTGGATTTTCAATCCAAGGAATCTATCATGATACAGGCGGCATTCAAAACCAACGGTCAAACGTCAGCAAAAGAGAAATAGGACTCGAACACTCACCCACCTACTAAGCCACCATGTCCGGACCAGCTGATCTACACAGCATGGGACCAAAACCATCTATCTCATATCTAACAAGTGGGAACAGTTTGTACAGGGCCCAAATTGGATCAAGAGGCACATTTGGGGGCCTCTTAGGGTGATTTGGATAATTCACTTCTAAAGTAAATTAAGTGAAGGGTGCGCATTAAGAGCCAAGAAATGAAGATGCAACTTATCCATAAGTACAAAATTTTCAGATCCTGCTATCATTTAATTTTGTGGCATGTAAATGAGTTTCTTTCCTTTTTTTTTTAAAAAAAAAAAACTTCTTCGGATAAAAAGAAGATGTCTTTTTTGCTTTTTAGTGGATGAAGGATCGACTTCTTTTACTTTAAAAAAAAAAAGAGAGGGATTTAGAAATTTTATAATTTTTTATGAGACTCCTCTTTTTTTATTGTCCATTAAAGTAATCCTTCACTTGAATGCACTTTAGAAGTGAATTACCAAAATGGGTGCATGTGTTGCCAAAGGTATTTTTCACTCTATGCATATTTCTGTTTTCGTGATATGAAGAAATCATGCGTTCCTTTCTACCTCTTAGATAGAAAATCAAAACCTTTTTACGAATAAAGTCAGTTCATTTTTTTTTTCTTTTCTACGAGGAAAATTCATGGTACCAAATGATCAATAAAGAGGCTGCACATTAAGAAACATTAAACAGATTGGTCCACCATGGGTCGGTTTGTATTCAACAAAACATTCTGTCGTTCTGTGGGTTGAGGGGGACACCCATTCAATAAATGGTGTAGACGAGCACTAGTTCAAATTCCATGTTTCCTGATCTTTTCTCCCAACTACCTTTCCCTTCAGCTCGGCTCAAAAACGTGGACATGTCATGACTCCAAAGATCAAGGCCTTAGGTGATCGATCTAAATGCCATCATAACTTGTTTGGATGTCTCAAATTACCTATTGAATTGGCAAGACCAATTGTCCCATATGAGACTAGCCAAAGTTCAAATTCTAAGCTAAAAGAATTAGGATAAATACTATTATTAGGTTTTGAGTTTAAAACTGTTTAGGAAGGGTAAATACTATCTTCATATTTTGAGCCTAAAATTTCTCTTTAAGCCAGTACACTCATGGTTGATTAAAGTTAACACCCTTATTTCACACATATGCCCCTGGGTAAGAAAGTAAAAAATTTCACTTCTGACCAATAGTCCAATTTAGCCAAAATAAAAAAACTCTCTCTATAGATTTTGCCCTGATTTTCCCTTTGTAGATTCAGGAATCATTAATCCTTTCGCGCTACCACTACCAAATATCATATAATTTCAAGTCACCCCTTTTTGTTTCTTCCAAAAATCAATCCCAACATATGATGATATATATAGTCTCATAACCACGTTTTGCTTTCATGGATTGAGAAAGACTTAGAACTAGTACATGTCCCAGAGAAAGACTTAGAACTAGTACATGTCCCAATTCATTATAATTGAATGATAATGTCCATAATCAAACGGGCCATGAATCACTCAATCAATTCCATGATGAAGAAAGACAAAACGAAGTATTCTAAAACAATAACAACATCCCACATCAACACCATCATACAAACAAATAAATACTTGTATACCAATCTAAAATCCATGCAACGTATTCCTCCTCATCTCAAAACATGAGGATGAATGCATGTACATGACTTTTACAATTCCCATCTATGCAGTATATATTAAAAAATAAATAAAAGACATGCCCAAAAAAAAAGTATAAAATCATTGAAAAAATCAAATCAAGAAATCTAGATGAAACCAGACATGGGTCATCTAGTGGCCATCTCCTGGGCTTGGAACCGACACCAGATTCCGATCAATCTTCTCCACATGCATTCCAACGAGCTCTTCTCCAAGGACCTCCGAGTTGACCCTCTTGCTAGGACCAGAAGGTGGGATGTTGCCCTTTGGTAGTGCGTTTAGAACGAAATTTGGCTCCAGCAAAGGGACCCTCTCCACACCCATCACAGACCCTTGTTCCTTTTTCACCCCCAAAGGCCTTGCCGCGTCCAAAGAGGGTGTGAAGACAATGAACAGGGAAAGAATAAGGACTAATTTGAGAGAAGTAGCCATATGGAGGGGAGAGAGAGAGAGAGAGAGAGAGAGAGAGAGAGAGAGAGAGAGATTTTGGGAGGTGGGTTTGTTTTGCAGAGAAGATTGGAGATGGGATTTGGTGGTTTTGAGATGAATAGGTATGAGTGGGGTTTTATAGAGGTTTTGAGGGGAGAAGGAAAATAGAGAGGGTTTTCTTTGAAATTTCGTCATCCACACTACCTGTCAAAACTACTTCTTGTTCGTCTATTCTTCTACTTCCACTAGAAAGAAAAGAAGCCCTCGATTTCAACAAAGACGACACGTGGCATGATCGTGGGTCCCACCTGGTTGAAAAATAGAAAGGAAATATAAGAGTAACAGAAATGGACAGGGTGGGAACTTGAAAACTGATCTAGGCATGGAAAGTATCTGAAGAAGGGATGAACAAGTCTAGTGTTGGCATCTAAAAGGGTCTAAGGTGGATAGGATTAACATGGATAAAAATAGCAGGACTTGGTGGGAACTTGAAAACTGATCTAGGCATGGAAAGTATCTGAAGAAGGGATGAACAAGTCTAGTGTTGGTATCTAAAAGGGTCTAAGGTGGATAGGATTAACATGGATAAAAATAACAGTTGTTGAGGCAATATATAGCGGTGTAGCGATCTAAATTTTATAAATATTAAAAAATATTAAATCTTATGTAACAACCAGTTTTGTATTTTTTTAGTGATTTAAAACTATATAAAGGTTGAGACAATCATATGAAAGGCTATTGAAAAAATAATAATATTTTAAATTAAAATTACTTGGCTTCATTAAGTTTTATACTGTAGTGCCGCTATTTTAAAAATAGCGCAGCTGCCTCAACCACTATGGCCGCTATTTTAAACAATGGATAGAAACGAGATGCTTAATTTGATTAGGTGGATGGGTTTTTCATATTCAATTTGAATTATATTTCATTTAAGATAAGTACTTTCAAATTAGTTATGAAAAATATGAGTAAGGGCCTGCATTATATTTCCTTTAAGGTAAGACATCTACTTTTGTTAGAATTTGCAACTTATCTAGCTAGGAAAGGATAGAAAACTCTTATCAGAAGTCCGATCAAAGAAACCGACCAGGAATCTGGTTCCAGAATTTAGGTATGGCCAGTGATTTTATGTTAGTTCTTACAATCATGTTGGGGATTGAAGTGGGGCTCACATGCGTTGTTCTCTGTGCACTTGATGAGCCCCTTTAAGCAACTGGAGATGATTAGTTCATGCTAGAACTATCCTTTTTAGGGGATAGTACTCAACCGAAATAAAAAGGGAAAGAGGTCATGAATTCCTTTACAATGGGACTCACAAATCCTCCCTCCTATGCCCAAGCTGAGAGATAGCTATAGAGACAGCATTTATTACTTAGTTCTATGATCAAGGTGTCCATCTGCAAAGTAAACTAAATGGAGTTGAGCTTTCCAGCACATTTTAGGATTGCACATTGTGATTGATCTAATTACCCTTCATGGATTGAACTAGATGGAGTTAATCTTTCATCTATGTCTCTTAAGCATTGAAGATCTCTCTTGGTCCTACCTAATATGCAATTTAGTCTTTATGATTGTAGCGGACCAAGATAAAGCTTCCACAAGGAGCAAACACCTATTAATTAGCTTCAAACTTAAATCTATAATATGGACCCATTGGCTAATCAGGTCAGTGGGTGTCATCTACTCATGGACCAAGGTCGATGAAAAGGTCTCATCATAGTTAAGGTTCTAAATGGAATAATAAAAAAAAAAAAGGGTTCGCCCTTGTTTAATAACAATAACCCTATAGAAGGAACCCAACTAACAGCCTATTTATCTAAAAATAAACTATGCACAATGCTTATAATAATATTTAAACCAGCCAAGGACTCCTAATATAATACTGATTAGTTATCCGGAGGTTTAACTGGTGGATTAGGATTCCCAAATGAAGAATTATACCAGGTCTATTTCTTTGATAAGTGTCAACCTAATGTGCTTTCCTCAAGGCCTAGCTAATCAAAGAACTTGGAACTCCTGTAGACCTATTGAACCACATTTGCATTAATCAATATACTAATATGATTTGTTCCTTCTGTATAACTAACCATATAAGAATGTTATGTTGAAAAAAATAAAATAATAGGTTGAGTGATTTAGTATAATGATTTGAATGGTTGGGATTCATTACACCAAACTTCATGGATCATACCTTTCCACCCCAACTACGCAAGAATTGCATCACTTAGTCACCAACCATGAAAAGGAAAAAAGATGTAGTGGAGAGAGAGAGAGAGAGACAAAAAAAGTCAATTAAGTTGTGCTATTGTAGCAAAAAAGAATCAAGGTGTGCTATACAGAGTATGTAGACATCTCCAAAAGAATGTGGAATCTTCATTTGAACAAGCCCTTTGAAGCCCCTAATCAATGGCTTGGACCACAAAATCAAGATTATTTTCAGGTCTGAATCCCATGTTCAATGGGAACAATTCAAGTTTAGTCAAAATACTTTCTTAATTTATAGAAGCAATGGAGACCAAGCATTTACTCATAGGACTCAACTAACAAAATTATGTCTCCAATCACATGCTTTAGAGTGATGACTATCCTTCTCCGATGCTACCAAAAAGTTCAGATTGTCGACTACTTTGTTTAATTTGTTTTGTTGACTCTGTTGCATGGTCATGTGATATGTATACTGGTGTTAGATATATGAAAAGCTGCTTTTAGATTGAATATCTTATTAGTGTAAAATCATGCAAATGACGTTTCAATTAACTTAATTAGGTTGACTTGAGAGTTGAATGGTACAATCACCTGTTAGAGTTCCACGTTGATGCATGATGATCAGAGTCAATGAGATGTGGTCCAAGATTATATGTAGGGTTTGTTGGGAATTGTGTGGCCTATCATGCCACTAGACCATGTTTGGTTTAAGTATTAACTTAATTAAATACGTAAAATGTCACAATCAAAGTCTTAATCCTGATTTTAAAAAGTTGGTGGCTGAGTATCCCAATCCCCTAATCAGAGATGTAAAGTATCTAGCATAGAGGTGGAACCCAACAAAGGGGATTTTGGGATTATTAATTCAATGAGATGGAAACCCTAGTTTGAATCATCCATGAGGTGCACTGTGCTCCTGGGATTAAAATCGGTGGTGACCCATTTGACTTAGCAATCAAATAAAGTATTAATTATTTGAGCTCATTTGACAATAAATTCTTATGTATTCAATTTCATTCTAATACAAAGATTGCTTAAAATACAAGGTCTTTTGTACGTCTCTCAACCAACTAAAAGTCAATCTATATTTAAGAATTCAAGTTGACCATTTTAACTTCTAATATGGATTGACATTTATATTTTCGGCCTGATTAAGATATAAGTTCAGGTTGAGCCTACAAATGTTACTCGCAATGCTTAATTTAAGAAAAAAAAATGGAAAAGATGAAAAGTTGCAATTGACATGTACTTTACAATTAATGTCTCTAAAATTCAACTACAAGGAAGATTATAAAAATCTTGCCCAATCTTTTTAGTTCGGGTCCTTCGGCTATTCAAATATTTGAGACATGTTTTCAAAATTTACATGCCCACTAAGGTAATATATAATGGCTAAACGTTATGGCCTGATTGTTTATAATGGCTTAACCCAGCCTGCCATATTTACAATAAGGTCATGGGTGCAAACGGATCAAGTTTAGGTATTGGTCCGTAATTTGCTCAGGCATTCTCCCAAATTCTCTTAGCTCTAGCCAACCTGAGTTCCATGTGGTAAGCTTGAGTCTGAGTGAAACTATCATCTGGGCTGGCCCAGGCCAGAAGCTTATCCAACTGCAGCCCATTTAGTTACTGGGCTAACATTACCGTACAGGACTGAAATATAGGCCCAGGCACAGCTCATTTACAAAACAATACACCCATTGTGTCATATATCTATGGCCGGGACAAACCTTTAAGCATTACAGGTAGGGATGTAAATGGGTCCCCGATTCTTCGATTACCCGGAAGTTCCGACCAGTTAAAAATCGGATTTGGGTCCTTATTTAGGCCCCGATAAGTAAATGGGTCCAAGTCCAGTTCCACCTAGGTTAGGACCGAAGACCCGACATATTGCCTTAATTTTAAAAAATTTCTCCTAAAAGCCATATTTTTCTTAATATCATTCTCTACCTAAACCCGGATCCGTCCCATATATGGTTTTAGTTCCGATTCTGGAGCCAAGAAACCAATTCCGAAACGGTTCCAGGTCCGAATCCAGTTCCACCTTCTCATTAACGGGTCCGGGTCCACCATGGACCCGAACCCGAACCGACCCGTTTAATACCCTAATTACAGGCCCGTTTCTTGCCCATTTATTTATTAGGTCAGAAAAATGAGGCATGGCATACGGGCTTAAAAATAGATCCCAAATTCAGCCTAATGTGCCCCCATGAGCACCCCTACGGCTCTTCTCAATTTACCAGGCCCTGGCCCAAGCCAATATTCAGGGGCGGATGAAGGGGGGGGCCCGGGGTGGCTGCAGCCCACCCAAGGTTTCAGCCCAAAAAAAAATTTTTAATTTTTTATATGGGTTGTTTTCTTGTCTTTTCAGTTCATATTTTGAGTAATTCAAGATATCTATTGTATTCTATCTCTCTCTTTCTCCTGGTTCTAGAAAGAATTCATCTTTTGTTTCTGTTTCTTCTTCTGGGTCCTTTTATCAAAATTCATTTCTCCTTTTGTGTACATGTGATTTCTTTCAAATACAATCTTTTCTCTGTGATTGTTTTTTCATGTGCTGCTCTGTTTTATTCTCCCTTTTTGATTCACAGATCTCTCCATGTTTGCATAATCTCAAATAGATTTCCTTCAAATCATTTGTTCCTCTTCTCTTATCTTAAATTTGCAGGGATTGCACAGAACACCAACAATGAAGGGACGCATTCGGGAACTGGGATTGCATTTTCGAGCCGTTTGGATGAGGTTTCCCCAAACGAACAGATCCTTCCCATTACTCCCACTTTAAAGATTTTTAGTTTTGCAGAGTTGAAGAAGGCGACTAGGAACTTTAGTCCCGATAGACTTCTTGACGAGGTAGGTTTTAGGAGGGTTTTCATGGGTTGGATTGATGAGAAGACATTTGCACCAACCAAGGCCTGGAGTGGGATGGCTATTGCAGTATTGCTTTCAAGAAATGGAATTCAGACGGCTTCCAGGGAAGGGAAGAGTGGCATGTATTTTCCATTCAATCCAATATTTGTTTGACAAAATTTGAGGGAAATAAAAAAGAAAAAGAAAAATAGGTTGGCCGGGTTGTGGTGCATGGAAAAAAACCGTGCATGGGCCATTGACTAGTGCCGACCCATTCTTCAAGTTATAAATGAGCATCAATGTTTTTGTATTTATTTTAATAGTTTAATTTTATTTCAAATTAAAAAACCTAATGAATCCTTCTCGACATATAGATAGTGTTTTCAATACACTTTCTAAAGAAGCAATTGCAAATAATCGATTGCTTCTCCGAAATGTTATTCAATGTATTCGGATGCTTGCACTACAAGGGTTTCCTTTTAAAGGACATGATGAATAGAAGAATTTTTTATAGTTTTTGGTGAGACATTGTTGCTATTTTTTTAGTGTAAGTTAAGTGCAGCCCCCCAGATTAGAGGTCCTGGATCCGCCCCTGCCAATATTACAAAAATCCCAGTCCTGGCCCGAGCCTAAGCCCCAATTTCAGCCCCTTTTTGGGGTGAAAAGAGAGGACAGGCTTGTCACATATGTGTGTGTGTTGTGTTTGTGAGAGAGAGAAGTGGTTTATTTTTTCTTCACCTGGTGGTTTGGAGACTAAAGATGTTATTAGGATCTCATTTTTAGGTCCTAGTCCATGTGACAAATAAACTTGTAATCCTCCGCAAAGGATCTTTGTACCTTGAGTTGTTCCTTTTGAGTCAGGCTTTTCTTAATATCTTTCAATGGGCCCTCTTTGAAATGGATCGGGTATCCTTTGAAATGGGTCGATCCACATGGAGCACTATGGACTTTAAATCTTCATTATCAGGAGGGCCACCTTATTGAAAAACCGAGCCGCTTTGTGTTGAGCATCTCCAATAGGAGTTGGTTGATCAATAGGAGTTGGTTGAGCATCTCAAATAGGAGTTGGTCCCATCGTAAGATTGACCATTTTATAAAAAAAGATAATTAAATAATTTATACATTATTAATTAAGCACTTTTTTTTATCAAGTCTTCTATCATATAGTGGAACCAACTTTTATGGAATAAAATTTGGCGATCCCAATACAAATTCATATATTCAATAAATGGGCCCCATCATGGAATTCTATTCGTCCAATATAGGATTTTCATATGCCAAAAGCCTCCGAGGGCCAGACTCAAAACCATAGTAGACCTGAGACTCTGGATCCTCTGATGCTCTAACTTGGGAAAATCCTAAGTTAAAGGAGTGAAACTCCAAAATGGGGACCATCAGTTGAAATCAAACTACTTAAAATAAAACATGGATTAGATATATGGAGAATCACCAAATTTTACCTCAATCAAAGTTGGTTCCACCACTCGATTTACCATTTGATAAAAAAGTGATAATGAATATCACTAAGATTGTATTAATCACGTTTAGAATCAAATTGTCAATCTTTCAGTGAGATCAACTCTTATTTAGGTAATATCGAGGGATACCCAATAGAATTGGGTGTGTTTTCTTTTTACAGATTCGGTTTTTAATTGCTAAGCCCCACTATAAAGCTCCACTCCTTTTAACTCAAAATTTCTCTAGAGGTGAACAGCTACAATGCTGCCAGGTGTCTTATTTAGGTTAGTAGTTACTACTTACTTTGCAGGAGTTTCTTTTTCTAGCACAGTAATAATAATACTTGAGGCCCAAACCCAAACCTGACCCCAATTTGATTCGGGCTTCTAATAGAGGGTCAAGCCCATGTCCACTCCCAATTAAATTGAATTTCATGTGGGCCAGAGCATGCAGGCTCAAGTGTGGGCCCACCTCAAGTTGCACCCTGCAACAATTTGGCATGACTCCTATAAAGTGCATAATCAGCATTGACCGACAAAAGTTGCCCCACCAAGGAGACATGCATGCTACACTCTGCTTTCATCAGTAGGGCCTAAGGTACTATAATTCGATTTGAATTCTATAAGTCCATCCCTCTGGTTTCATCAGTAGGGCCTAAGTATAAAATCTGAACAGTTTAAAATTACTATTTCCTTTTGTATTAGCTTTGATCCAAATTTTACTTCAATAGTATTTGGGCCACTGTCAATTTGATCATGGATAAAATAAGTAATTTGAACCCATTATTTTCACTTTCATTTTTATCATATGTTTAAGAGTGATAGATCGATAACGATCATCGGCCCAACTCAGATTAGAGTCAAACTTCGCTTACTTCAGTCAAAGCAAAATAAGAGGTTTTTAAGTGATCTACATTAACAAAGGCAAGGCCATTGTATTGAAGTCTGGACTATGAAACTATGTTAGGGCACATTTCATCAAAGATTTTAGAAAAGAAACTGATGATGAACAATGTTTTCTTTTCTTTTATTTGGAAATTTGATGAGGGCACATTCTCTCTGTCTCTATTTGTATAAAAAGACTAAAGGTAAAAAAAATGATCCAAGTGCATCCAGCTACACCACTTGCTGGCTTTTGATTTAAAATTTTTCACTGTGTGACCCATCTTTTCAAGAACAACCTCTAGATCTCAAACTCTACCCTTGAAATGTGTTGTTTCCAACTCTACATTTACTTTGATACTCACCTTTGGATGGACCAATCAAGTGGGACTATCACAATGCATTTTCCAACCATGCCTCCTAGCTATAATTCCATGCAAAGGTGATTATCACCAATATGAAGATGATATTGGATCCCCTCTAGGTAAAAAAGAGTTTGATATTGTAAATCATGCCCGAGTGTGGTACTGCAATTTCTTGATTTTTTTTTTTTTTTACAACTTTTCTTCCTTTGATTGAATTGGAGAACTGATCGAGTCTATTTGAGCTCGATCAGTTCTCCAATTCAATCAAAGGAAAAAAAGTTTTTGAAAAAAAAAAAGAATGGGAAGAAAGATTTTAACTGATGTCTTTTACTCAATTTGAAGAAATCAATCAGGGAGCCTTTTGTGCACAGAAATGAGGCAACAAAGGGAACACCAGGAATGATTTTGGTGGGGTTCTGCAGCGCATGCTGCTTGCTTCTTTTTATTTGGATTCCAACATTGACAGAAACAGAAAATGATACAGTGAGTAAGACCAAACCCTGCTTCAAAAAGATGACAGACAAAACAACCGCCAACAACGCTCAAATAAAAACAAAAGCAGCAAAGCTAATAAAGAGGATAAAAAAGTTCATCATGCCTAGAAGCTCCATAATAGAATGGTTGAAATGGAAAAAAAAAAAAAAAACATCACTACTCCTGTAATATAACTTTTCTTTTTCAAAAAAAAAAGACCTTGGGGGCATTCATGTCCTGGAAAAACCGGGCCGAGCCATATCCAGTCCGACGTAATTTTACAAATATCCACCCATATCTAGTTCAAGCCCGACATAGATCATAAGTGCTTGGCCCGAGCTCAGCGTGAATCAAACATGTAAGGCCCAAACCCGCCCATTTATTTAATTAGGCCGAAATCGGATTGAAGCCCAACTAACACTAATAATAAAAACTGACATAGAGATCTTAAATTCAAATACAACTATACAAATAACAGTAAAACAAACAAAATATATTGTCATGTCTAGTACAAGGAATATTCACTTTGGGCCGAGCATGGCTTATACTTTCTATCACTTGATTCAAACCCGCCCAAATAGTAATTGGGCCCAAATTTTAGATCCATGCCTGGCCGAATATTAACGCCTAAGACCCAAACCCGCCCAAAGCGGTCTCGGTCGGGCTGGCTCGGCCCATGAGCACTAAGAAAATACCCAAAAACCCACGTCCTCCACAACATCCAAACTGCTTTCTAACTGCTCTCTCTCTCTCTCTCTCTCTCTCTCTCTCTCTCTCACACACACATACAATTTCAAAACTCACCATTCCCATTTCCAATTGCCCAGAATACAGAGAGGGCCACAGAGAAGGAAAATCTCACCAAGAGGAGAAAGAAAGAGAGAGAGAGAGAAGTATGAAATGGGGAAGAAAGAAATCACCAGGACTCTCACCACTCCCTCAAATCTTTCCCATTTCTTGGCTATCAATGCTCAAGCAGAAGAGCACCACCCCCAGAACCAGTTCCCGACCTTCAAAACCCAAGCAAAACAGCAACAAACAAGAATCACCCAAGAGTTCTTCTTCCATACCTGTTTGCTTCAGACCTTCTCGACTCTCCGATGGCGGCAGCATAGCCAGAGAAATTAATGTCAGTTCAGTACCTGAGACTCCAGGGAAGAGCAGTGAGAACTTGACCGCTTTCGTAGTGCGAGAAGACGATTTCTGGAAGTTCTCTTTTGAGAAGCATACCAATGAAAGTAAGGATGGTGGAGGCTATTTGGAAGATGATGAGATTGGGTTTCAGTTCTCTAGTCGCGACAGCAGCAGACCAAGAACACCCAACAAACATCGCGAGCTTATCGCTCCAAATTCAAGAAAGTCAGATCAAAGGATTGCAAAAGAGAACACAGTTTCATTGAATTCCGAGCGAAAATTACACACGAGTGAGGATGAACAGAGAGACAATGAGTCAGAAAAATCTCCACATCCAAACAGAGATTTACATAAAAAGAAAACTAGACACCGCCTGAGAACAGGAGAGCGTTCGCCGCGAGCAGGTTTGAGAATGGAGATGTGCAAGATAAGAGCTGTTGAGGACCTAAAGAAGGCAGACAAGAAGAGGAAGAAGCAGAAGAAGAAGAGGAAGAAGAGGATGAAGCATAAGGGAAGATCTTTTGAGAGTTTTGCAGTGGTGAAGTGCTCATTCAATCCACATGAAGATTTCAGAGAGTCCATGATGGAGATGATCTGCGCGAATGGCATTGGAGAAGAAGAGATGGAGAATTTGCTGGCTTGCTATCTGTCTTTGAACTCTGATGAACACCATGGTATCATTCTGGAGGTGTTTAGGCAGGTATGGTTTGATTTAATACAAGATTCTTCTGATTCTGAGTTTGAACAGGGGATTTCTTATAGTAAGTATTAGTACCGGACTACTTCTATATGTACTTTTATCAATCTGCAATCTGGGGTGCAGATATCTGAATTGTGGGTCAGTTCTCTATCATTCGCAATGTCAAACAATTTACTTGATCTTATTATACTTTCAATTTGTCAATTTGGATTAGAATCTCTGGTCCTCTTAATTTGTGATCATTTCGACTACATTTGTATCAAAAGAGAGAGATCCAAAAAATACTAATTGAACACAACCATGAACTGTGTAAATCATGAATTGCAATTCAGGGCTTAACTGAATTTACTATTAGTGTCGTAAATAGGTACATTGCTTAGTTTTAGTTTGGTTAGATTATGCTGTTATGTGAACAGTGATTATCTTCTCTAAAAGTATATTTTCTCTCTCTCTCTCTCTCTATCTCATGCTATTGTTAGATATTGATGAAGGGGGCATCAAACCATGTCATTGGATGAAAATCTAGATCCTACTCTGTATCTGAATGGACTAATTTGATTGGCCCACACCATTAATTTGAGACAACAGGGACGTGTTTGGATGTCTCACCCCATCTGCAGGAGATCCTGGCATTGATAATTAATAATCTAATATGAAAACTCAAGCCCAGACCCAGTTCATGGACCAACAAGAAGACAGCATGATTCCAACCCAAGGTAGGTGCAATCAGCATTTGACTTGGGCAATTAAGGCCACCTCAGTTGATCTGAAAGTTCAGTTTGATGGTTCCATGTCCCACTTTGGATTGCCACTGTACCCAAAATCCCACTGTTTATTTGATTAATCTGTATCTAAAAAGGCCATTGGATCGACACGAAGCATTCTTTAGTTTAAGCCTCAGTGCCTACAATTTTGAAGGTTTTGGTTGGAGTTAGATGTACCCCATATCCTCATTCTGATGAGTTCTGCTGAGTTAATTGACATATGTGAGCTCATTTGGATGGAGTCATGGTGGTCCATATCTAAACCATCAACAGGGATATTCACTATCAAGTTGGGATCCATGACTTCATCAAAAGGGAGCCACAAATCCCTGTTCAATGTCCAGGCGCACGTTTATTCAAATTGGAAAACCATGGCCCTTACTCTAAAAACTGAACAGGGGCCTTGTTCAGGAAAAAGGTCTGGCCGTTAAAAGTCTGGAATGATCCAGTTGTGTGGGCCACCTGAGAGCCTAACAATCAGGAGGGTTGTAGAAGTTTTAAAGGACTCTCAATGGTCTACCTGTGTGGAAAAGTTGGGAGTCTTGCAATCAAGAGAGGTAGTATTTTGAGTTCTTCAAAGTTGTCTGCATCCTAGATATTGGATAAAGTTAGATGGGAGCCAAAACTTGCATGATCAATTGACCCGCGAAATGAGTGTCAAATTTAAGCGAGTGCTATTTCAAGCTTAGAAAAGAAAGTCTCTATTGAAATGGGTCAAATCTGTTGGGGATGTGCAACCAAAGTCCCACATCGGCTAGAATTGGGAAAGATCATGGGCATATAAGTTGGACTAAGTACTCCATTGATATGAGGCCTTTTGGGTATAACCCAAGAACAAATCCATGAGGGCTTAGGCCCAAAGTGGACAATATCATATCAATGTGGAGTTTGTGGTGGTCCACTGTTATGGTATCAGAGCCCAGGCCCAGACTTAGCCCGGATGATGCGCAGGAAAAGCACAGTACTCACGATTGGTGGATCCGTGGTGAGGCTCTCGAGTTGCTCTCCTCGATGGAGCGGACGGATGGATGATCGTTTGAGGGGAGGCCCGGTAAAAATATCCAAAGAGATATGGTCCTTTGTTTGAGGGGAGGATTGTTGGGGATGTGCAACCAAAGTCCCACATCGGCTAGAATTGGGAAAGATCATGGGCATATAAGTTGGACTAAGTACTCCATTGATATGAGGCCTTTTGGGTATAACCCAAGAACAAATCCATGAGGGCTTAGGCCCAAAGTGAACAATATCATATCAATGTGGAGTTTGTGGTGGTCCACTGTCCTAACAAAATCTAGCACAAATTCTCCCATAAAAAAGGTAGGAGGTTTGACAAGAATATAAATGGGAGGCATGTTTGCGTGGCAACATTTTCACGGAAAAATCAATTTTTTTACAAATATTGATAATCCAATGTCTACTCTGTGAGGATTTTCAGGTAAGATTCTCCAATGTTGAGGATTAGGAGGAGGGTAGTACTTGTGAGCTTTCACGAAATATATGTCTGCACTCTTGCTGCCACAAAAGAAAAAAGAAAATTGCAGATTTTATGCACTGTGAAATCACATCCCAAGAATTCCATGGAAGAAATACTAACTAATCCACATACTGTGAATCCATGGCTGTTTCCAAATGTGCCCCAAAAGTAAATCCAAAATGAGAAATAATTTATCGGTCATTCCTGTGGATCATACTCCGTCCTTCATCTTCTGATTTTCATATCCCACGAAAGCAACCCAACTACGCTGAGGTCAGCTCCATAAATTTTGTTTCTCCAATCCAAATTTCTCATAATTCATATTGGAGTTGCGACAAAGTTTTACCGGTCAACTGTCAAACTACCTGTGGTAACCCTCCTCCTTTACCCACTTTTCTACTATTTGAAAACATAAAACGTCCCTTAATTAAAGAGCACAATGAAAGCTCAAACAAATACATGATTTACATTAAGAATTGCTTGAGACCTTTTACGATAGCATGGCTCCAGGGAAATGAAGGAATCCTTTTGATAGAGAATTCCTCTTTATTTACCAAACGTGCCCTCACAAAAAGGGAAAATATGAGTCGTAATCATCTGGTCTTCGTTTCACATATCATGCTT
Source organism: Litsea cubeba (assembly GCA_012931725.1). Taxonomy (NCBI): domain Eukaryota; kingdom Viridiplantae; phylum Streptophyta; class Magnoliopsida; order Laurales; family Lauraceae; genus Litsea; species Litsea cubeba. The sequence continues at coordinate 1,934,244 of CM022948.1, forward strand.
GTAATGGTAACTGGAGGATTGTTCGATCAACGGCCGACCAAATGAGTCAATTCCATCACCTTTTTTTTCCCGGATTATAGATCCTAGGTCGATATAAATGGAAGAAATGAGGATAGTTCATTTTTCTGATAACACCATGATATGTTGTTAGCTTTATAACACAATAAACAGCATTGTGTTAGCAAAGATATATAGAGGTATGATAAATTTCCACGTGCATCAAGTCTTTCAGCCACCCAATATTCCTCCATCAATTCACTGACTAGTGGAAAGGTTGAGATTTTTATTTTTATTTTTTTTTCCTTACGAGGGTGTCAGGCCTCTTGACTATTTCCCCGGGCACATGAAGTCTATAGAATAGAGGCCGGTTCCAAAGATACCTCGCCTTTCATTACATCTTTAACCAAAGATATCTCGCCTTTCATTACATCTTTAAGTAAAGAAATATACCCATTCTTCATAATTACTAGTACTATTTTGAAGAGAAAAATGCTTATATGAGAAATCCATCCTTCGGTTTGAGGTAGAAGTTTCTGACATTTTTATCATTAAGATTACAGGAATAGAAATTCAAGTTTCTTCAGTAAGATGATATGATTTCATTCCATCTGGAGAGGAATCTAATCATTCCACCAGATAACAATATTGGATTGTCAAGGACAAAGCATATGGGTTTAAGTTCTTACAAGGACATGCTCTGACATATCCAAACTGTTTACTTGATGGGCCTTATTGTCCCCATGGCCAGAAACTTCCTAGAATTATCAGAGGACGCTTAACTTTCAATCTGGGGCCTCAAAATGGACTATTAAGATGACAATACAGCAGCAGCCCAGGAGAAAATGATAAGTGCAACTTTAAGATCTCGCAGTCAAATGATTTTTCATTTTGTATATATATTTGGGCATTCTCCTCTACAGTAGGACTGACCATGGCAAAAAATCACAGCTCCCTGAAATGAACTCCTCATACTCGGGATCAAAATCTGCATTCTAAGCCTACTTGTGTCTGAGATAGATTGCTGGGTCAAAACCACCCCATTCAGTAGTGAAAGGCCCAAGTATCACTCATCAGAGTTGCATTTAGTGGGACATTGAAGGTGACTGTCTTCGCATGATCTTACATTTTATCTTGAGATGAGGAGCAAATCAATCAAACGGAGACTCTTTAACTTTCAGGCCATAGACAATTCATGGCAGAGGTGGGGTGCTTCAATCCGGTGATCTACCCTGACAAAAAGTGAGCCCCAGAAGGTGTATTTTTCTTGCTTACAAATCACTAGTTATGGCATTATTGCTTATAAATAATAGTTTCTCACATTCAAATAGTATAATATGGAGTTGTTTATTCAACTTTATGCAAACCAGCCATAACATTGCAGGAAAAGTATAATGTTAGATTCTAATATTCTATTGCAAATGCCATGACAATGTCAAGGCATTAAGACATGATGTTATTTTTAAAATCTGAACAGGCCACAAAACCATTGACACAAACCCAGTAAGCAAAATTTTGAATTTACTGATCTAAAATGTTTCAGAAGCTCAATTTCTGAGACTACGAAAGATACAATAATGCAGCTACCATCTCAAAAAGTTCACCTGTATAAAGTAGCTGCCTTTTCTGTAATCATGGGGTTGATAGCTATTTATGTAGATAATCAACAATCACATGATAATGGCTTGAATATGGATCAAAATTGGAGGAAATTCTATGTGTTTTTTTTTATGGTTTTGTAGATCAAACCGGGACCACACAACCATAACCTTATGGTTTTCCTTGGATAGAGCTGTGTGAGATCCATATCATAGTGCAAATGTGCAATGCGGTGGGGCTCTTTCTTTATTTTTTATTTTTGGATGCATTCCTGCAAGAAAGGAAGTCATTATCATCTAGTCTCATGGACCACGTACCAGAAATGGGCTCAAACCCAGGCAATGAATTAACAGGCAGCAACCTTCACCTACTCCAAGCAAATTAAAATGCAGTCCAAAGGATGGCTGACTGTTGTGAAGAGTATGAAAATTACAACAGGAAGTAAACGAAACGGGAGAGGGGACCACAAACCGACTTTAATTCAACTGTACAAGAGGTCAGAAGCAATAATTTATAAGTGTACATTAATAATACAAGATTATACAGTAGCCAAATGAGTAGACCAAATGTCATCAGCATCATATTAAACGTTACATACTATTACGCAGATAAACTACTTTAGCTCAACTATGTATGGTGAGTATTTAAACTCTATGAAAGGAAGGCTATTCAACAAGCAGCATCTGAGGACAGAAGAAACAACTGCAAAAACTAGTGAACTGTCAGCATAGCCTCATCTAAAGGTAAGACTAACCAATAAAAATGAATCATACAATCCTAAATCAAGGAATGGATGCAAGAGCATCAAAAGATTCTAGAAATTAAACTACATATGATTTTGAATGTGACAGCCAAACCAGCAACTTGCATCCACAGAGACTTGTACTGAATTCAAATGAAATGTTAAATGTTGTAACTATCCCTCATGTTGCCTGAGTTTGTGCCAATTCAGAAGCAGAGAACATTCTTCTTAGGAATTCTGCCAGTGGAATTAAAACCCTGGAAACTTGGAGAATTTTACATGCTCCCAAAACAGGAAGGAGCCAAGTATAATTTTTATATTAGAGTAAAAGACTCAGTAGGATGTGTCACTAATGTACCCTATCAAAACTATAAGCTAAAACAGATTAGAGGTAGCAATTGTATGTATCAAATCACAGTAAAAATGACCCTTACTTTTACTGTATAAACAATAGTTTCCAGCAACCGAGTCAACTAGGCCCAGTCCCTAACTGGGTGACTGGGTCAGGTATCCGAGTTTGGCCACTAACCCAGTCGACCAATCGGATCAACTTCGACCCAGCCTGTTTTAAACAAGTGGGGCCAAGTCAACTCAAGTAAAATTTAAGTGAAAAGTTTAAATGAATCCCTTCTATTTTTAAGAACCTAACCCATGATCAGAAACTTCCCATTTTCGCTACTTACCACTGAAAAAACCTCTCATAGCCCTTCTCCAATCTCAATGGACCTTTCGGAAGTGGAATGTAACCAAAGATCTCCCTTTTTCAGATTTTTTGTTTTCTTTGTTTTCTTTTTCCTTTTTTAATTAATGGGCTACTGAAGATATACAGTCTCTCTCTTAAACAATCATTACATTATTTTTCTTGTTTTATGTCATCCTGTGCTTGCAAATTGCAATCCTTATGTTATGATGCTTAACATATAAAAGGATTTATTTACTCTCTCAAACTTCAACTCATTTTATTATTTTTCACTTATAAAATCAAAGCTCTAACCAAGCTACACCACATGCAATTGGCTTCTATATTATAAATTTCAGCCAAGAGACTGAATGGTACAGTTGAACCTCAATATATTCAACAACAGTAGTGCTATATGGACAAACTTTTTTACCAGAATTTTAGACAACCCCTATGATATCCCTTGAATATTCAAGGAATATTCAAGGGATATTCATAGGGGTAGTTCAAAATTCTGGTAAAAAAATTTGTCCATGTAGACTTTTTGATTCCACAATTTAGTTCCCAAGTTAGACTACGATGTAGGAATTCCACAACAGTAAGGGTCAGCTCAAACGAATATACTACCAGACTGCAGATAAACATCAAAATCCAACATTTCCAAATACTTTAAAACTTCCGAATTTGAGATAGTTTTGTCTCTAAAAATTTGCTACGATAACAAATAAACATCGCCAGTGATCATCAAATACACATCATTTTCTGGACCGGCCAAGACTAACTTTTTTTTTTTTTGGAATGGTTCCGGCCATTACAACTTCTGCACTAATATTTCGAAGCATGGACAACTTATCATTTGAATCCAAGACCTGAAATTGCAGTGTGTTAGGATTGCGAAAGACCGACAGAGAATAACACCTGTTGCCAGTTGATTAATAATCAGGGAAACAAAGAATAAGCTTATACATGTTGCAAACAACAAGTATCCCGCATCTCCAGATCAGCAGGATTATCAGGACTTGTTGGTTGACAGAGTTCACCATACAGCTTTCGTAGCTAATTTTTTTCAAGTCACTTTGGCCCTTGAAGGTCTTGGTCATAAGGATGGTATATTAGTGATCATCACTGCATGGCCAATAGCTGAAATCCACAACATTTGTAGACTCACATACCTCACAGGTAAAGAAAATCTCACCTCAACTATCAATCTTGCTCCAGTTTGCTGCTTTTGAAATTCCAGCTGTTCCAAGACTCAAGTCATTAGACATAGCCTCAAGGATCATCATCATTGGAGATGGCAAATAGCTTATACATGTTTAAAATATTATAGATTTTGACAATGAAGAGAACCACCCTATCACCACCAATGCTGATGCAGGGTATCAACTAGTAAGTGTCTGGAGGCACATATCACACAATTCTTTTAGTATAATGACTGATTAAATCCTAATTATCAATTTACTGCCCTTGTTCATTCTCTGTGAGTCATGACATAAATTCCTCAGCAACTCAACTTGGATGGAAATTAGATGACATGGCAATCAATTAGGTGACATCTAGTCAAATTACATTTTATATTCCCATTCCAAGTTCTATGATTTTTTCAAGGTGGAAACTATCCAATCAGACATGCTGCAACTACATTCACCACTTCATCATGTGGGATAACCATTGACAATCTTATGGGCCTTTTTGGTGGAGGTCTAGAGTTGTGCGATATGGTGTTGTTCTGTTGGTACTTAGGTACTTAGCTTACCAGCCAGGCGGGGTAAAAGACCGATGACACAACAATTAGGTGTTTCTCCAGAACAACAGTGTCCACATGCACATTAGCCTCTCTTCCCTTGATCTCCCCCCAACATCAATCCCCCACCCCCGAAAACCCACAATGAGAAGTTATTCATTTAATATACGTGAAAATCATCATCACTCTCTTGGTTTTCTACTTGAGGCAATGAATTCGGTTTTCTTGTTAATAACATATTAGGTAAAGTGCCTATAAAATCATGCCGCATCCCACCGCTGCCCTTCACATTCAAAACTTGTAGTCGGCAGAAAACTGTGCCTGCTGTTGGAAAGGCAAAGTTTATTACAAGCATTTCAATAACAAGTTAGTGTTAATGTTTACAGATAAAGCAAACCTGCACTGCATATACTTATAGGTGTGACTTCCAAATTACATCCCTGCATAAGTTATAGAATTATTGCTGTTGCATCTGTATGGAACTCAAGTGATTGTTGTACATTAAGTCAATTGATACAGCTAACGATCAGGCCAAATGCATCCTAATTGTTAGAAATTAATAAAAACCCTCAAGCTCTTTATTTAGAAGAGATGCAGAAAGAGTCACGAAGGAATCAACTCAGTTGTTAAAACCATCAACAAAACTCTAAGGATCATCCAGCAACATATGACTTGATCTTTTTCTGACACGCAAAATTTACTTTTCTCAGCAGGTACTATGCAATTACAATAGTTTTTTTGACGCTATGTGAAAGGTTCACTATGCAGGTATTGTATTTGATTTTACTAATCCGTTGGACAAACCCCAATTATCTAATAACTCAAGGACCAACTCCCTTCCTTTAAAACAGGACACCAAAAGGAAAAATATAAAAATGAATCAAAATCTGAGTTAACAGATCAAAGGAGTTAAAAATGCTTTAAAAAGTACTCTGACAAGCCTAAGCTAATGACTGTATATCCACAAAGGAAAACTATTACAGCATCAAACTTATTCCATTTACAAGAAATGCTCAGAGGGGAAAAAAGATTAGCTGAAAACATATAACTAAATATTACAGGATCCTGAAAATACCTCTCTGCCAAGCCGCATGATACAAAACAAATAAACCATCTCAGAAGTTGTAAAGAAACCAAACAACATTAGGTACTTTCAGCTGGAGTAAGCTGCCCCATCTGTTCTGCAAGGTGATCTACATGCTTCCTGTTCCACCAACAATTCCCATGGTCTGCCGGCTTGTTTTCACTCCTTCTACCATCAGTGTCCCGCCCTTCCGATTGGACCTCCACATCCAATGAACCAGGATGCTCAGTTAGGAACTGTTCCCAGAAAATATCGTTAACACCTGTCACTGTAGCATAAGGTACATTGACATGTTCCTTTGATGACTGAACCGCAGTAGCAGCAGGCTTGGTATTAACATCTATCCCAGATGCTTTGGGCAGAATGTCCCCATGAACTTGGATAGGAGAAGAAGAAGGGCTGTCCAAATAACTTGTAGATTCTGTCAACTCTGGAGATGAATGGCTATCTCTTGAGGGAAGAGAAGATGAACGCAATTTAGGTGATGGTGGCTGCAAGTTAATTCCTGGATCACCTGAAGATACATCCATTTCAGTAAGAACAACTGCTGACAGCTGGCACGGCATACCACCACTGTACATCTCTTCACCTGAAGCACGACTAACCCCACGAAAGAAGTTCTCCCAGGAATTTATGGATGATTCCATCTTTTCATATGGCTCCATGTTTATTACCCGCACAGAAATGACATCTGTTTTCTCTCTTGCTGCTGTATGAGAAGCCATGATTCGGTTATTTTCTGCATCAGCTTCATCATAGAAATAATCAGGTTTTGGCAATCTTCTCTTTTTATTATAAGTTTCTGATTGTTCCATAAGGTTGGAAAGAAATCCAGGCTTCTGCGCAATTCGTTTCAAGAAGGCCATCATCTGACGCTGACGGAGTTCCATGAGATGCAACCGCTCCTCCAAAGATTGCATTTGCAGATCCATTCCGTGCTGCTGCTGTGTGTGCTGCTGCATTTCCAAAAGGAGCACATTCCTGTCTTGTTTCAACTTCTCAATCTCATCCTCAAGTTCCTTTTTCTCTGCTTCAGATAACGCTCCCGAACTACTGCCTTGTGCTTGGTTATGTTGCTGGGAATGGCTGTGTATTGGCTTGCGTCTGTAGATATTTTTCAACAGATGTCTCTGACCTCTTAAAAACTCATCATTGGCAAATTCCCACTGATCTGGATCTATTTTCCGGAAGCCCTATATAAAAAAGAAAAAAAAAGGAAATGCATTCAGAATTTTGCAAAGGGAATGGGCAAATGCATAAAAAAAGAAAAAAGAAAAAAGAAAAAAGAAAAGAGAATAGGGTAAACAGCAGTGTGAGGATGACAGTGCTTCTTTGAAAGGATTATGGCTATATAAACAGATATTTCAATCAAAGGAAATGACCTCATTGTAAAGGTGTCAGGTACAGCCGCACAGGAAAGAGTGTTGAAATCCCACCAGAAATATGGATTGTCACACTCAGTGTTTCTACCTCTCTACGAAAAAGAGAAATAGGGTGAAATGAGCAAGAGGAAATGACTTCAGCAAATGGACTTTTCGAGTTGAAATTCACCTACATTCCAAGTAATAAAGAGAGGTACATTTCCATGGAAACACAAGTATCCAAATGCAGCCTAAGTGTTAAAAAGAAGAAAGAAATGCAAGCATCCTGAGTTTTTATGATTGGAGTTATGACAGGTCAATGTAATGAGGCATATATGGTAGAGTAGGAACCCCACAAAAAGGTCCCAATCCAGACGTGTTTAGCTCCAACATATGTCTTGTGCGAGAACAAGGGGTTGCCCAGTTGGTTGGGAAACCCAGTTCTCACCCTAGGGCCCATTTGGCATCATTTCTCTGTTTTTCTCAATTCTGTGCCAAGATTGGGTTGTGCTGAGATTGCGTTGCGCTGAGTGTATGCTGTGTAGAAATTGTTTGGCATTGTTTCCATTGTTGTAGCTCAAATGATTAGGGACTTGACTGTGTAAGTGTAGTGCTTGAGTTTGAATCCCCAGTTTAGCAAAAAAAAAGGGAGGAAAAAGGCACATATGACTCAACTAGTGGAGCTCCAACACGCACAAGAGGGAATCAAGTCCTTCAACTTTAAAAACAACTTTGGTCCGTTTATAATTTCTTGTGCTCGCTTGTTCCCACGAGCATTATTTTCGGAATGTTTTGCAGAAGAATATTTTCGAATGTCCAACCAAACGCGTTCCATAGTTTCGCATCCTGTGGGAATGCAAGAACATTCAAATGGAATGATGCCAAACAGGCCCTTAGTCGAGCCCTGGGTACCCAGCGCAGCGGCTTACCTCCAAAGACGGAGTTTCTTACCGTTAGAGCAAATATTATCTCCCAAGTATGGGAAAAGAAGTCACACCACCACCATTAAAAAAGAACATGCGTCTTGTGCATTAAGTCAACTATGCTAATTATAGGAAGATATAATTGCTAATTTATTATAATTAGGCATATCTAATTTCATGTATATTAACATTATTGATTGTAATTAGGATTTGAATCCCCTCGATTATAGTTGATTGGATTCCAATAAATCCCTATATAATACCCAAGTCGACCCATACAAGGGGGTATGTGTTATTTCTCCAAAACAACTGTCTATATTGTCCCCTCCCATTTACTTATGTCTTAGGGGGTGCTTGGATAAATGCATGACATAATATCAACAAATCTGAATATTGTAAGATTTTATTAGCACAGAACAAAATAGTGTCATAGTACAATATTGTGTCACCTATAGTGTTTGACAATTTCTACAAATATCAATATACCCTTAAATGAAGTGCTCATCAATTAATAAAAATTTCACTAGGCGATATACTGATATACCAAAACAAGAAATGGAGAGAGAAATAGAGATGTTGACCCAATGCAAGACCTATTAATTAGTAATCATAATGGAGTGATTTAAAATTGGTAATTAAGATGGAAGTCATCTAACACAAAATATATCTATATAACCAGTCTTTTTTATGGAAACTTCAATGGGAGCAACCCTATGTTAGTAATCATAATAGGATACATATAAGGTTTTCAATAGTTTAAGATTTGAAATCACAAAGAATATGTGAAAAGTCTCTAATCACAGTGGATTCTACATAGAGTTTGTACCAATGATAAGATTCATCTTGTGTTGGCAATCATGCTAGGGCCCATCTAATGTTAGAAAATCATTTGATCAAATGTTAAAAACAATGAGATCCAAGCAATGGTCTACCAAATGTTGGTAACCACAGTGTAATATGTCTATGGTGATTAACACAAAGGGCCAATCTAGTTTTCACATCATAGAGGAACTCATCTATGAGAAACCGTTGTGGGGCCCATTTGATTGGTAGTCTTATTAACCAAGCAAATTGTAGTAATCACAAGGGGAGCCATCAAAGAATGGGCCTCATTTAATGATGGCAAACTGATAATTACAGCCACATGATCAAATTTTGGTAATTAATATGAGACCCACCTAATGTTGGTAATCAGGGTGGAAGCCACCTAGTGTGACATTTGTAGGACACACATAATTTTAGTAATCAACAAGGGGACTATCGTTTCATTTCGGACAAATTTTTTGAATTATTTCAGTTCGTCCATTAAAACAAGCTGAATACCACCCCTCAAAAAACTCACCCAAAAATTCATTCCAGTTGAAACGAATTTTCCTAATTCAATCCGAAATGGATGAATTTTCTGAATTACTGCCCGATGCTCACTGCTAGGCCATTGTGGTGACAACATTATTATATATGCTATATTGATAGGCCATAATGATGACAGTAATTTGTTATGTTGACAACATTATTATTTGTTTAATTATTTATGTCATACATACCACAGTATAAGTTGATTTAGTAGAGTAAACTAAATGTATCGAATCAGATTTTTTAGATTTTAATATTAATCTTCTATTTTTATATTTTTTATATTTTCTAAAATGTAACTCCGAAACATCTTGCTGAAATTTGGATTCGGCCCAAACATTTCATTTTGGAGGCCAAACTGAAACGGGGTCTAAAATGAATTTCTCAATTATGCTATGTAAACATAGATAACGGGACAGGACTACATGACCTTGACACGCGTTTAGATGAATCTATCTAACACATAAGACTCACGAAAAACACCTCACATTTCCTATCAAAATTACACAGTATTCGTCCCCATTGTGTTTCATTACAGAAGCAGGAAAAGACTCCACAAATTTTGGGGGTCGCCCAACCAGACGGGCTTCCATTCAATGTAACTAATGTTCAACATTTCCTTCCAAAAGCTTAATAACATCCTTCCAATAAGGAAAAATATACCCCACCAAGCTGAAATCTGTCCTACAGCAACCGCCACATTTTTTTTTTTTTTGGTGTGGGGGGGAGGTCAGAGAGAAGGTTTTATAGTGCTGCGCTTGGGAACAGTCAAGAATGCGCTTATTTCCGCCAAAAATCCCTCACTAGCTCAGTAAAGAAAATCCTCATTAGCAGGGAGACATATTACCCTTTTTTAATGTTAAGAACTAGAATATGCATTACAGATCTTTGACAGCAATTTAGGATGATTGTGAAAAAATACATTAAACACATGATGATGCTCTTCAATGTGACTGATATCACATTTTAATTAAAAGAGATATTTCTACCATAGAATTAATTCAGCATTGGCGCCGATAATGAATAGAGGAACCCCAAAAACCACACTAAAACAGATAACAAATCATCCTGCCCCAAATACTCTGATCACTTGGCATATGAGACACACAAACTGGAAACTTCCAACCAATAATTCAAAACTCTGCCAATCAAAACCATGCAAAAAGGCAATTCTGTAACTTACATATGTATTGAGCTGGCGTACAAAGCTGGAGAAATTGCTGTGCTTGAAGTACTTGGGCAGCAAATCTCTCGAGAATTCCATTTGATTCCACACAATAAAACTATTGTTATTCTGACTCCACGACACCACAGAATTCGTAGATGAATCATCCACCATTTCATACGTCTTTGTAAGAAAAGGCGCCGGCCCCGAACTGCTCTGTGATCCATCCATACTTGAAAAGCATATACCTTTAAAAAGAAATTTCACCCTCCAAAACCCAAACAAAACCTCTTATATCTACTTAAACCCTACCAAACCCCAAACCCCAAACCCAATTCTCTGCTTCAAATAAGATCTCAACTTTAGATGAGAATCTCGTCGGGTTGCCCTCAGAAAATAGAATCCGCCTGAAATTCAAATCCAAAACCAAGTAAATGCAATATCCAAACCTAAAACTGTTGAGTTTTTGCCATAAGAAGCAAAAAAATTTAAATTTTAGAACAGAAAAACACAAAGAAAGAAAGAACATTAAAAACCCAATCAAAAACAGAGGAGAGATCAATCAAAATGATAACTTTGACATTATCCTACATGTATGAATCAAAAAGCTAACACCCCATTAGGGTTTTAGAGCTTACCTTGAGGATTATTCGAGTAAAAAGACGCTTCTACAGAAAACCCAACAGATTGAAATGGGTGTTCTTCCTCTGTTTTTTCTAAATAGAAAGTGAGAAAGGGAGAAATGTTCTAGAACAGATCTTTCTCAGTCCGTATCCGTGACATATGACTTTACTTCTGGAAGATCGTTTTGGGGGTTTTATGGTCTCAAAGTCTCGACTTTCTCGACAGACAGATGCACGAAAAAGTAGGGTTTTGAAGATTTTTCAACTCCAGATATAGAAGGAGAGAAAGGGATACGAAATCTCTTCCCTCTCACGAGCTTCTCTTGCGGAAAGATTGCTTCTTTTTACTCAAATTCCCACCAGCTTTCTCCTCCCAACGATCTCGGAATTGCATTTGGGAAAATTGAGAATTGATTTTCCTCGTTCTTATAGTGAGTCCTGACCGGGTCATATACGTAGAGAGACGCACAGAGAATCAGATGTGGATGTACATTTTCCATGCTGCAGTGGTCATCTGATAAGGTGGGGCCCACTGTGGATGGAGATGATTAGGACCATTAAAGATGTATGGGTTTTTTTTTTATTGGCCTGCTTTTTATGGAATCTGGGTTCTTTGCTTGGAACATCTTTTCACTGGGATTTTCTTACTTTACAATTTACATAGAATCTTGGGGTGAGAGGTTGGTGTGATACATTGCTCCAAGTTTTCAAAAAAGGAAAAGTTTGGAATATGTATATCCATTTTTTGTATAGATTCTCTGGGATGTTTGGTGGTTGTTTTGCATTGGGATGGAGGTTTTTGTGTGGAGAGGATCTCAAAATCTGTGGACAGTCAGATTTTGTTGGTGCTTATATATAGAAATCCTCAGTGGCTGAACAGTTGGCATTGAGAGAGAATTTTTTTTTTTTTAATTCAAAGGTGAATATGGCATTTCAGTGTAGTTTGTGTTATTTGAACTTGTAGGATGCTTGTAATGGAGGAGTTCTTGTTTCATGCTCTGCCCTGAGTAGTGATGGTGATTATATAAATGGAGCATAAGTTGATTGTACAATAAAGATGATAAGATTAAGAAAAAGTCTCCAGAGCCTGGGTTTTGTGCCCGGGCTCTGGCACGGCTCGAAGGGAGCCGTTGGATCCCAAATTCAAATGGAATCCAACGGCCCCCCTAGGAGCCGTGCCAGAGCCCGGGCACAAAAATCCGAGCTCTGTAGTACGGCTCTAAGATTAACTAGCAATGTTGGACACTAATTTCTTTTATATTATATAATCTGGTTTTTGACCATCCTCCATCTTACTATTGCATTAGCAGTTTAGCACAAATGTAGACAGCTATTAGTTGACAATCTCTAATGATAATTGCAAACAAGAATTTTCCACGGTTAGAGTTCTCATCAACCTCCATAGTAAAGGGTGGTTGAATTTTCCACAGTTGACAATCTCTAAAATTTCGGACTGTTAAAATTATCATATGTCATCTTTTACAATGTGTTTGTGCAACTCAACTACCACAAAAAAGAAACACGCAAAGTGTCGTTTATCTTCCTTGTTGATCGTCAAGGCATTCAAGCAAATAGGTTTCAGCACTGAAAAGTGAAAAAGTATATTATTTTTTTGTTACAATTGATGATTTGGATTCCCGACCTAGGTAGCCATGCTTCCCTTTTAGCGACACATATACAAACGCATCCTAAGGTCGGTAGTCTTACCATCGCATCATGCGGCAATGATAAATAATGATGTTTACATGCCAATAATCTACTGCAATGAATCTTTTCCCTACCTATAATACCTGACAAAAAACTGATTTTGTTTATTGTCTTAATGTGTTTTCTTTTTTTTGACCTAGTAAAGGGGGCTGAGATCCAAGAGCGAGCCCACACACACGGAAAAAAAAAACCTTATATAAATGGAAAAAAAAAGCTTGTATAAATAGAAAAGAAGCATGCACAGGTGGAGAAAGTGGTGTACCCAATGTTCGAACCCTGGGCAACCAGGTGCCGATAAGTGGCCCTTCTTGTATGAATGTGTTACCATTATGACATTGACCTATGCCAAAGAGTTGGAAGAATTAAAGGCATGCAGTTATTAGCCCATAATCATATTGAAAATATACCTTGTTTTTGTGTACCTGAATACATGCATTTCCCTGAACAATATTGCAGCCGGCAACCTCATTTTGTTTTGTAGTTCTGCTGAGGTCTGTTTCTGAGTTTTCTAAAGTGATTTGGTTCATGCATCATTGTGAAGCTAAAATTTCCTTCGTTTTCTACGCTAGTTTCATATGCCAATTCACCAGATCAGATAAAGCCATATCCATGTAAGTTTTAGAAACAAACAGCTGTAGAAAGTTTCATAACTACTGCTTATAAAAGTAAAACAGGTGGAGACAATTGAATTCATAGAACCATCATTCATTCATTGAATCTAATCTTTTCTTATTAAGGCCAAAGGTTGTGATTTTTGCAAAGCGTGGACCCCACCTTGAATGTCATGGGACCCTTCCTACTTTGCCCTTCTATTTAAGCAACCAATGGCCCTCACAAAGCAACTGAAAGATAGTTTTATTCTAAGGTCTGGAATTCTAGTTGAAGAGAAAGTAATAACCAAATGACATATTTCTGAACTAACATCAACCAATTCCTTTACTTGCAGTTGCAGTTGCAGATATTCTTCTCTCTATAATAAAATGCTCAAAATAACTCACGTTTCTATATAGTAAGATGGGAAGAAAGAACAAACAAACAAAGTGAGAAATAGCTCAACTGTAGAACATTTCTTGTTGGAAAAACTCAGCAGAACATAGAAGACTTCACTTATACTATATATAACCCAAAAACAGATGTGAGAATTTTCCAGAAATTTCATAAGTAAAAATAAAATATAGCTACTATTCATAATTAATTAATCTACAAAGAAATTTGATATTACCACCCTAATGTGGTTGGGAGCTATTTTATAAGATGAAAAAAAAAGATAGGCGGTTTTGAATCAACTTGCCTTTCAAAAAACAAGAAGTTATTACATGTATAAAAGTATTGGTGTTTGTGTGGGTTTAGCGGGCTTCACCCTCAGGAATAGTCTCGTTGGATCAAAGACCTCAAGGATACTCACGTTTTCAAAAAAGTAAATGTGTAAGTATCGTGAAAGAAAATTTTTCAAGAGAGAGATATGCTAGAATTTTTCCTTGAAGAAAATTAGGGGAACAAAAAAAAAGTTGCCAAAATAAAAATAATTTCCTACCAAGCTTGGCATTTCCACACCTTTTCACAAGGGTTGAAATTGGAAATCCGATTACCTGAGTATATGAAGCCTCTGATTCCAAATAAAACTGAGTATAGGGATAAGGGAGAAATTTGGATATGGAACACTAGGATTTAAAACCAAAGCGTGTATATTTCGACCCGAGGATGTGGATCCAAAATTACTATATTCACATGCTGAAAATACGTACATATAGGTTTTAAGGGCCTACATCGCTTGAGTTATATTCATTGAGAGTCGACATATACCATTTAATAACTCCACTTATATATTTAAAAAAATTAAAGCTCTTTTATCCAATTATACTAAGACACTCTAGAGGAGATTTATCTCCCCGAAGGATCAAAATTCACCTCCGACACATACAAACACTATATCAGAAACAACAAAAACCCTACTTCAGATAGAGATCTATTTAATTTTAGTTTAGATAGACCATTTATAGAAAACATTAATTTATTGTTTTTCACACTTTTTTTTGGTAAAATATATATATTTTTATACTTGATCATAATAACAGGCCTGCTGTCACTTTGACAGAATTGAATTTTGGGTCAATGCTAAAACACAAAAGCAAATGGTATGGGCGAGTCAGAAATCGGATTTTAGTTGCCATAAGCTGTTAGCATTAAATTCTCTATTTTAAAAATCATGTGAGGGTTTTTCTTTTCTTTTCTTTTCTTTTTTATACTTCAGCCGAGAGCGCTAGGACCCTAGAGACCACCCGTGCACCCCCACATTACATTGGGAGGAGGTACCTACCCACATAGAAAGAGGGTATTCGCAATAATTAATTAATCTCTAGACAGCTAGATAGGAGGCGGGTTACCCATCCAACTGGGCAATCCCTTGTTCTTAATCAATGTGAGAGTTAATAAATTAATCTTCCTATGTAGAAATATATAAAAGAAGGAACCAAACAAATGAGAATAAATTGTCTGAAAATAAACAGCTCACAAGAGCAAAAGCTAAATGGAAGAAATTACAAGTGCAGCAGTAGAAATTCTGAATTTAGAAAAAAAAAAAAAGGTTGGTAAATCTCACTTTGTATGTCAAAGTGGGCCTGTGATCATGATTGGTTTCCATTGACCTGTTGGGCCCCACTTTGAATGGTGGATATATCCTGGAAGTCTTCCACACTGGAAGCTGGCAATTTCCATTCAAACTTTTGCTCCTTCCTTCCCCAATAGGATGTAGACCATGTCCATATATTTCTTAGCCATCTATTTACATGAATGCCACAAGAGAAAGGGTTGGACTTCCTCATCTGAAAATTTCCTTTTGGTGGAGACAATCATATCTGCAGACTGAATTGCCGGATTGTGGGCCCACTTGCATATATACTATCAGCCAATGAAAGTTAACCATTTCCTCAGTCACTACTGGATGATCTAATTCAGCATTTTTTAAATTATCCTCTTACCAAAGACCGTTGACTCCCCCTCTTGTCGACCTTAATTAAATAAACAAATCAAATTAGCATAAGAGATATAATAAACAATGAAGTACAGCTGGTAATAACTATGATTATAATTCAACTTACCTTGTTTGACCCACTTCCCTACCATATACGAATGATCAATGGTTGGACAATAACAGTGTGCATGAGTAGTATATAGACCAAAAAAAAACAAAAAAAAATGTATCTATTCATTGGGTGATCATGACAGAAGGACTTAAGAAGTTAGTGATTGCAATAATTAAATCGAGCTGTTGTTTTTTACCTCATGCTCTTGATCCGCATGCATTTAACATTTTTTTTTTACATTTTGATTTAAAGATTCATTTGGTTGCAAGATATCTAAGAATTTTCGCTGGGGAGATTTGAATCCCCCACATGTTTTCCTTCAACTTGATTGACAAATGTTCAAGCACCAAAGCATTTTGAGAATGAAATGTTCAAGCACCAAAGCATTTTGAGAATGAGTCTAAATCCCCTGTTTCAACGGAATGGGGGACTATTCTCTTATTTCGTTGAAAGAAGGATCCGGACTCTTTGAGAATACATAGATGGCCCTGTCCTGCGGTTGGATATCTTGTTTTTCGCTCAGTTGGTTACTTGGTTATGATTTGAAGTAGGTTGAGGTCCCCATAGATAGATGGCCCTGCCCTGTGGTTGGATATCTTGTTTTCGCTCAGTTGGTTACTTGGTTATGGTTTGAAGTAGGTTGAGGTCTATGGTTTGAAGTAGGTTTAGGTCCCTCCCCCCCCCCCAAAAAAAAAAAAAAAATGTGGAAGTGGTCTTTTCCACAGTGTGCGCTTAGGGGAAAAAATCTCAAAACTACTATTATATATCTGAATGTTGGCTTTCCAAAAAATTTTGAAATTACCCCCTTGTAATAAAAAAATTAGGTTTTTTTTTTCTATATTGGCCCTCCTAAGAATATTTATATGTATAGTAGCCCCAAGGCGAATCTTTTGGTTCTACTCCTGCTAAGGTATAAACAAAACTCATATAGTACAGGTGCTATTGGGCATCAACTTAAGACGCGTGGGAAGAAAAGTTGGTGTGTTCAATTTCTACAAATATATTTAAAAGCTTTTGAGCATTAAGTCTAACGTAATCCTAATACAAATGAAGTGGATTTAGTATCACATACCAATAACCCACCACGGCAGCATTCGAATTTGAATTAACTAAGGTTGAGGTTGACTGGGTCTATGTTTCCCTCAACCCGTACCCAACCCACCGATATTGCATGGGTTCCCATTGAGTCAGTGACCCTGAGGAAGGAGTTAAAATTCAATTCAAAGGTGTATATGGTCATAGCAATAATGCATGGGCAGCCAAATTTGACGTACGTGGCTCACACGTAGCAAGGAATACATACCCTATAAAATCAAAGTTGCATATCAAGTATCTAATGATAGGCTTTATGTGAGAGTCAAGAGTCAGGAGTCAAAAAGTCTCCAGTCCAACATTTTTTGGGTGCCACCAAGTCAACACCGGATTGCAGAGGGGACAATGATGAAGGGTCCCACCCATGGTCACAATTTACAAATATCCTCATGGAGAGATTATGGTCATGAAAAATATATTGCGGAGTGGGCTCCACCAAAAATGGGGTATTCAGTAGTATTTATGTTGTCTCTACTAATGGCTCGAGTTTTTTTTTAGGAATATTTAGCTGAGAAAACTTAATATAATTTTAGAGCAAACAGTCGCAAATTCGAATGAGAACGACTCAACGTTGAAAAAACACATGTCGCCAAAAGTGTACGGATCAAATTCTACCCGAAAGGGGAGTGTTGAGGAGTAGGCTCCACCCAAAAGGGAAAGGTTTTTTCTTGGGATATTATTGAAAAAACATCAATTAAAATAAACTAGTTTTTTAAATAATTAAAATAAAAAATAATAATAATAATATTTTTTTTCCTTCTAGTTGCGATTTTTTCTCTATATTTTCAATTTTGGGTGATATATGAAAGGAAGATAACATTTGAAAAACATGTCAGCAGATATCATCATGATATTTTTTAGAATATTAGCATATACTTGAGACAACTGTCCCACCATGGCCGTGTTAAAGAATTGCATTCTATACAAAGACTCATCTAATGATAGATTTAGGTTTTTTTTCCCGATCCTGGAGGATGTCCCAACCCTTTGAGTCGGACTAGTTCTTTTGGGTCCGAAGAGAGCGGGTATATTCCCTATTTTCTAATGTGGTAATGTAGTTTTAAACCCTCAATTTTTGGAAGTAAACTGTGATAGTAGGTGAACTGAGAATGGTAGATCTAGTTGTTGACTTGAGTATGACCGTTGGGTCCCACTAGATTTGCCACGATCAAGGTTTTTAATATTTTTTGGGCTGCTGCTCTTCATCCATCTTATATATTGGAATTTGTATTGAGACGATAAGGATAAAACACAGAACTACATTTTGTACACATGTCAGCTCAAGGGAGTCTTTTCCGAGGACTGTCATTTGACGGTCCCACATCCTTTGACCGTCAAAATAAGGGAGTCCACATCCTTCAAGAGTACTTTTGGGGATTTTACAAAATAATTAAGTTTAAATTCTTATTAAACTATTTTATGACGAAAAACAATGAAATGATAGTAGAGTTGTTTGTACATATTTTTTATAAATATATCCTTAATTGATGATATTGTCAAGCATTAATGATGACGATATCGTTATTCTCCTGTAACTTTTTAACTTTTCTTCTTCTTCAATGATTTTAGAGTTTTGATCTTCTCGTGGCTTGCTCCATTCCACTTAATGCTTGATAATATCAAAGAAAACTTACTTGATTTTCTAACTAGTATCTATTCCCTCAAAATCTTATCTTTTCTTCTTCTTCATATTCTTCTTTATGCTATATCTCATTTCCTCGCCTTCTTCAAATTCCACAAATGAGGTCTTTCTTTTTTTTAAATATCTCATCCAAATATCTCTAAAAAGCATTAAGAGAGAGACAACCGCGTCCTCATTTGGAAAACATCAATATGTATCAGCCAAAAATAACATTCAAACATCATCTATATCTAAACAAGATTCGATCACATTCTATATCTAAACAAGATTCTATCACATTCTATAATATAAATAATAACAATACCTACATTTCGAAAAAGTGGAAAATGAATACCAAACAAGCTCGATGAAATCCACAAAAAATGGAGCAAACCGCCACCCCCTGCCCCCAGGAAAAAAAATTTTGATCTAATTATGAAAACAACCTATTAAAGTAAATCGATCAAAGCGTGGGTCAACCGTCGAAAAAGGAGAACAAGAAACTACCAGAAGTTGAAGATATCATCAACTAACTTAATGATATCGTCAACTAAGTTAATGATATTGTTAATTTGAGTATTTTCGTTAAAAGAAAAAGGTACGAACAACTCTGTTGTTAATACATCGTTTTTCTTCATAAAGCAATTTTATTAGATTTTATACTTATATTTTGTAAAAATCCCTTTTTTTTTATTTCTGAATCCCTCTAAGACAGTTTTTTTTTTTTATCTTATTATCGAATAGTTAAAGTGCTTAACTAGTCCAGCCCGTTTAAATGTATGACAATTAAAGGATTCCAAGTGATTGAAAATCATGAACATAAATGATAAAAATATGATATATCATTTCAATGAAATGATCATAACTCTTGGTTTTAAGTCCCTTATAGAGATCAATGGTTGTACAAATGTCTCTTTTTTATGATGAAACCTAATGGTGAATAATGTTTGGGGGCAATGCAGAGTTTGGGCCTCAACCAATTCATGAGGTAGTGGCATGGGTGAAAGGATTGAATTGAATGAGGCAAGCACCCCAGCCTAGAAATTGGGTTTGCAACAAGGGCATTTAAAAAATGCTCATTTTGTGAAATTTTATGTAGTTAAATGATTGACTATCTACAAAGACAAAGACAAGTTATACTAACTTATGAGCTAACATAGCTTTGACTTTTATATATAGATTGACTTCAAATTTGATATCTAGGTTGGCCTTATTTGGATCTTTCGATCTCCCATTTTACATGTTTTATGGGGTTCCAAGTGAGCCCCACTATTGGATCTTTCGATCTCCCATTTTACATGTTTTATGGGGTTCCAAGTGAGCCCCACTAAATGGATTTTACCTAGGACCATTCTATAAGTGGTAACGAGAGTTTCCCACATATGCGGGCTATCTCATGGGGCACCAAAAAAAAAAAAATTTTAAATCTAATTTATTTTCTTATGTAAAATTTGATTTAATACATTAAATAAATAATGCTACGAAATTGTTCAAAGGATGCTAAAGGGCATAGCTGTACATCATAAAAATTGTGCATACACTTTTTCTTGTTTTCAGTTTTCTTAGAAAAAATATCAACCCACCTATGACGATCTGATGTTTTGTCTTCAATATTTTCTCCAAAAGGAATATTACCCTCATCTCTTTTTTTTTTTTTTTTTTTTTTTTTTTTTGTAAAGAATTGGAAGATGGTAAGATGTAGCAGGATCAAGAGGATCAATCCTAATGACTATATTCTCACAGGTAAGAATGGTCTAAAATACCTGTAGGCTGGCTGCAGTGATGTAATGTAGATCACCTAATTGACATTGTTTTCCTAGTTGATTGACCAAAGGACCCTGTTTGAATCTGAGTAAACTCTGAAGTGGGATTAACCCAGCATATGCATTAAAAAATTCAGGGTTCATGTGGTCAACAGCCTAACTTGCCAGTAATATCCATTTAGTTCTTTATTATACTGTAAAACCATTCCATGACTAAAGGTGCACCAAAACAAGCCCATTTCAAACCTCCTAAAAGCCCTAGAAGCCTCTTTTTCTCCTCTCTTAATGATTGGTGGTTGGAAGAGCTTTTTCTTCCTTTATGACTTCCGTTGACTGCTTCTTTTAGAAGGTTGTGTTGGGCTTTTCATGATCCAAGCTATGTAAAAAATCTTCAAGAAAAGAAGGGATCGTGTCTACTTTTTCTCAAAAAGAAGAGACGATGGTTTTAGGGGCAGTTTGTTTACAGTGGATGCAACTTACATGTTTGATTCACATGTGTAATGGTTATGAAAATATTTGGTGTGAAAATGAAGAGAGTATAAGGTGATTTTCACATAAAAATTATCACCATCACATCTGTCACTTGCAGAAAAAGCGCCTGTGCTGTCTTCACTAAATTCCATCAGCTATTTTTTATTTTTTTATTCATGTGAGCTTCATATTTGTAATCCAACTGTTTGAATTATTTTTTGAAGCTATAAATTCCAAGACCTTTAAGTTCATCATCTTAAATCTCGACGTATTTTTAGTAATTTGTCAAAAGAATATAAAAAAACCCAAACTTATAAATCTAGTTTTCGCACCTGAACTCATGATATGAACCATTCAATATTCTCACGTTAATGGTTAAGACATATAGTTCATATCTTAAATGTTCATGCATTTTGAGAATTTTGTGAAAAAGAAAATTCAAGCATATCCAAAATTGTTAGATACTCATCTACAGATGTAAAAACTTTAATTTTGATAAAAATAATAATGTGCTTCACATATATAATACTTTCATACGTAAAACTCATTTTCTTATTCCATGCATAAGAGGCAAACAACCCTTCGACTGCTCTCTTGTCGTATGCCCCAGCCCAAACCCATGCTTAAAATGTTGATTTTATGTCAAAAGATGATGGGATTAATCACAGGTGAGCCCTGAGTTCTGACTGAGCATGGTTTGGGTCAGCCTAAATCCAGTCCAAGCAACAGTCCTGGTTAGACTGTTATATACTGTGCAGGAGCACAGGCATCTCTGGATTTATGGTCATGTGACAGGCTTGCCAAATATTAAAAATGGTAAAGGTGATTTCATTTTTGGATTTTGTGGGACCAAATGGACTTGAAAACCCAAATAGAGCTCAAATAATGACACGATTAAGGAAGGAGTATATTTGAGCCATTATGTAGTGGTGGCAGATTCTTTCAATGTTATTAAACGGGCACGAGGAAGAAGCTTTAAGCTCTAGAGGTTGGCTTCGATTGTGAAGAATTTGTTGAACGCTCAAACGTTTCTTTACCTCCTACGAAAATATTGGAATGAAGTAGATTATACGGTAAGGATGGAATATTGAGATATACTGTAGTGATTGGAAATATAATATATATCATAATTATTGTCAAAGGCTTGTCCCGACTATGTTAGAAACAGTTACATGAATTCTGTTTATCCATTCAGATTTATCCTAAGCGAAATCTTCAGATAAGTTGCAAGACTTCATATCGATTTTTTATTATATTCATCCACGTCCTCTTCGGCCTACCCCTTCCCTTTGGTGGGCTATCAACCTGTATAGTCAAACTTTTCCTTCCTGCATTGTTGCAGTCTTGCAATGAATATGCTCAAACCATCTCAAATGGATTTTTTCAATTTTATCACTTATTAATGTTATTCCTAAATGCTCTCAAAAGGAAATATCATATATTTGTAAAGTGAAATTTCTTCTTCATTGATAAATTGGAGTTTACTGCCTTCTTGTCCAATGATCGAAAGCTGTGTAAGATGAGACACCTTTACCACTGGAGTGTCTCGTGTTTCTTGGAGTTTATTGCCTTCTTCTACATATCTTCCTTAAAAAGAAAAAAAAAAAAAAAACCTATTGCTACTCCATACATATATAATAAAAAGGACTGTTATAAAGAGCAGAGTCTGATTGTACCCCGTTTCATACAAGAAATATTATGAAGTTTCAGGGTCAGAATTTTAATGTTATGCCTACCACAACCGAGTCTCAGTATAAACCGAAAAATGATGTTCTTGATGGGCAGAAATACGAGTGGAAAAAAAATCCAAAAATTGTTTAACTGACCCACGATTAATAATCGTATTTCACGATCCGGTTATAATTATGGTCATTAAAATCGAAAAACCATGCTTCACGGTTTGGTTAAGGTTTTCAGTCTCGACTCACGGTTATTAACCGAACCAAACCATAAAATACGGTTTGGTTAACCTTTTTTTTCAAAACTCACAGTTAACCAAACCGTTACACTAAAAAAAAAAAAAAAAAAAAAAAAAAAAAAAAAAAAAAAAAAAACTAAAGGGCCTAAATGAAATAAAATTACTTAAGTTAAGGTCCCTTTCCTCATCTTGCTTTCTCTATGAATCTTTTTTTTATTTGTATTTCAATATTTTTTGTTTATGTTTTCTTTGATATATATATAAATTGCCTCTATATTATATATTTTTTTCTTTTTTAGCCCGTATTGGAATTAACCGTAACCAAACCGTCTAATATAGTTAACCGCGGTTCGATTTTTAATGGTTTTTTAGGGTACGATTACAGTTATGATTTTTAAAAACTAAAAACCGTAAAATACGGTTCAGTTAACGATTTTTTCAAAACAAACGGTTAACCAAACCGTTATGCAGAAAGTGCGTATAGTTTTTGACCTCTGCTTAAGTTGTTATTGTTGTTGTTGTTCTTATTATAATTATTTGGTAAAGAAGATCTGCTGAGTTATTAACAGCCAAGTTTCGGATGGAAGCCATAAATGATGCTCTACTTACAGATCTGATTACATTGGAGAGCCTGGATCCCCTGAATGGTCTATTACATGCTTCCGGTGAGTAGGATGTGTGTAACTCACCGTGGAGCCCACCAAATGATGATTTGAATGGAATGTCGTCCCCTCCATTAGCATATCCTCAAATTTTACTTTGATGAGAGTTGATCCCACCTTAAGCTTGAAAACATAATTGATAATGTGATTTAACGCATAAAATTAATAATGCATGATATTGTGCTAATCACGTTATCAATCATCTTTGCAATCTTACGGTGGGACCAAAACCCATCGAAACAAAAATTAAACATAAGCTACTGGAGGGGATGGCATTCAATCTTCAACAGTTTGGATGATCAGTAGGTGGGCTCCATGGTCAGTTACACCCACTCATCGGAAGTGCGTAATAGACCACCAATCAGGGGACCCGGACTCTTCATTGGACTACAAAAAGAAACCAACATATTATTGGCCCTACTCCTACCATCCACTGTCCGTTTACAGAAACCCCCAACCCTACTTCCAGCCACCAGAGATACCTTTTTCTTTTTTTTCTTTTTCTTTTTAAGGGGTTAAAAAAAAAAAACTCAGTTGACAGAATCTTTTGGCCCTTTCCACACCCCCAAGAAATAACCAAGGGAAATTCTAAACGCACCCACATGGTTTGCTAATCAGACCCACCTTTTAAAAAAAAAAGAAAAAAATTATACATGACGAAAATACCCCTCTCCCTCTCCTTCCCTCTCCCTGCTCCGGCGACATCCGGCAACCTCTGCCCGCCATCCCCTCGGTACTGCTGAAGGGGAGGGAGCGACAGACAGAAAAGGGGGGGGCGGGGGGGGCAAGGAGAGGGGAGATGGAGAGGGCGGAGGGCAGGGAGATGGGGGAAGAGGGAGAGGGAGGGCAGGGGTTGCGACGGCAGGCGGGGAGAGGGAGAGGGAGACTGGGCGGGGAGAGGGAGATGGAGATGGAGTGGGCGGGGAGAGGGAGGCAAAGGGAGAAAGTGGGAGAGGGCAGGCGGGGGCTGCAACGTTGGACTGTTACGGCGGCGGGCGGCAGCGGCGGGCGAGGGCAGACGGTTGGTGAGAGGGAGAGGAAGAGAGGAGAGGGAGATGAGAGGAAAGGAGGGTATTTTGGGTATTTTTGAGAATGTAGGTGGGCTCAGCAAAATAGGTGGGTGCATTTAGAATTTCCCAATAACCAATAAGCTCTCAGCAATTTCTCATTCATGTGTTTGGAAAGTTTTAGATTTGTTGTTCTTTTGAGTTATATTTCAGTTCACCACAATACACTAAACATTCTGTTAAGGTCATGCAATGCAAGAGAGATGCAAGCAGTGGCACGTCTAAAACATGAAAACAGGAAGACGAAAACAGTCACTTAGCCCTATTTGCCTACTCATACTGAATTCCTAGGAATTCACTGTAAAGGATGTTTTTTTTTTTACCAATGGAGTACTAAAAAGGTGAAGAGTGAATGAAGGGCCTATGGTGGACATATAGATCACACTGAACCTCCCGGATTTAATTTGCTAGGATGATGGATGGGTGATCATTTTTAGATTGGATTTAATTTGCTAGGATGATGGATGGGTGATCATTTTTAGATTGCACTGAACCTCCCTAGATTTAATTTGCTAGAATGATGGATGGGTGATCATCTCCTACTAAAAGTGAGATTATTCAATACCTCTTGTCAATCTTCTCTTTTGATCCTTCTAAAGGATTTGCTTAAAAACTCAAGAAATTTAGTTCCAAATTAAACAAACAGACGTTAAGCATAAGACAAGTCCATCATCCAGCAGAAGAGTCCCACTTCAATTAGTGTGTTAATTATTTATTTATCCATGTTGGTGGTTTTGCAATGAACTGAAACTCGTATGATTTTGGCATGTTTACAAGTCTATACAGCGAGGGCGAGCCTTGGCGCAACGGTAGAGTTGCTCCTTTGGTGACCTCGAGGTCACGGGTTCGAGGCGTGGAAACAGCCTCTTTGCAAAAATGAAGGCTGCGTACACATGCGCCCACCCTCCCCCTACCCCCGCTTAGCCGGGGAGCACTTTGTGCACCGGGTGAGCCCTTTACAAGTCTATACAGCAAAATATACACTAATTATTAGCTATAACTTTGTAAAGTTCTCCATGAGAAATGAAAAATAAGTTTTGTTTATAATGAATAATCTCCAGTGTATTTTTCTGCCCTGTACAATTCTGAACCAGTTACTTTACACAAACAAAGAATAGAGATTGTTGCAACGACACATATCTACAAGCAGTAAAGGTTGCATGCAGTACCTTCCCTGGCAGTTCTTAAACGCAACTGGACCTTAAATTGAACACCCAATCAATTCTCAAGCTTTTGGAATAGATCTGACAGAGAATTGTATAGAACAGCAGCAGCAGGTGGCCTAGGCAATAATCCTAGAAGAATATCCGTTGTGTTGATTGATGAACTACCATAAAAAACGAGAATTTACTGATGTGCGGGTAGTAACTAAAGCCCCTTCAAGAGAACAGCCTACAAAAGCACCTGCAAAACAATCACATGACAGACCAGAAGAAAAGATCACATAAAATTTAGTGATGAAAAAAAGGACAAGACTTTTTTTGGGTAGACATTATATTTTCATCATTACATATATTACGTACGCATTATATGTTCATAATTATTGATATTAGAATCAGAAGGCAACAAGAAATGGTGTTACTTTTAATATAATGGCATCACTTTCATTAGAAAATCTCCTCAAATATGGGTAAAAAAAAAAAAGTCTACCTTTACTGCAGCTATATGTATAGCAAGCTGCATAACCCCCATCACCTGCACGGACATCAGCTTCAGCAGTCCGACCAACAATGCCAACAGCTGCACTGAAACCTGCCCCAATTGAGAAATGCACATTTCCACTAAATGTCTTCACAGCATCCTTTGTCCTCAACACAATTATAAAATCTGTCAACTCCCCTCCACCCTGTAGACAATTGAAACATTAATAAGTAACAAAATAATATACCACAGATGGACAAGAGGAGATGCCAATTGGCAACAAGAAGAAAAATTTATGAATCTTTTTAGAGTATCAGTATCATGGCCCTATCGTCAATGCCAGCAAATCAAATCCATCTAGGCACTTCAAATCAAGAGAATGTGCATCACTTCGAAAATCAATGCAGCTGGTGATCAATGAGTAAAAAAAAAAAAAGGAAAAACATATTACACCGAAAAAAATGAATTCTAAGGGAAGCAAGCGGCGTATTATTCCGGTAATTTTATGAGAGATCTCAACAATCTAAAAATAGTGGAGCCATCCACTCATTTATTTATTTATTTATTTTACTAGTTCATTTTTTGACAGCTAAGAAAATTTCAATGTCTTCAAAATAAATAATTTCATCATTCCAATTAAAACCAAGATATTGTTCCAGCCAGTTTTTCCATACACTTCATAGTTCATAAAATTAGGATTGGTAAATTACTCTGGCCATTTTCCTAAAATCTACTTGAATATTTAAATTTTGCAAAAGAAATCTGAGTTTCCTTTTTTTTTTTTTTTGAACAGTAACAAGAACTTCATTAAAAGAGACACAAAATACAAAGCTTTAAAACCAGAAAAGAAATAGGAGAAGGGAAAAGGTACAAGAGCATTGTACTTCCCCCAACCCCACTTACATCCAAGAAGGGAAAAGGTACCAGAAAAGAAAATCCAAGTTCCAATTTTTAACTTGGATTCTGAGAGAACCAAATTATTAGAATTTACAACTCTAGTCGATTTTTGTAAAAACCAGTGGAACAAGTTAACTTCGTTTGGCGAGTTTTAAGACATTCCAATAAATTCAAACAGGGATTCCATGATCCATGGACCATACTCCTGCATCCAACATCCTGCAAAACACATGTTAAGATATAAATACCAAACAGTATGCCACGCAAATGAAATGTTTTACCTGAGGTCCCCATCCAAGACCAAAAGAAGATATGGCAGAAGGTGCAGACCATGAACCATCGTCTCTGCGAGCAACAACAAGTCCTGTTCCAATATTGTACGTAGCTACCAATCCAACCTTCACCACAGTAAGAATTGCAAGGCCTTTTGCTTGTCTTAGAATTAAATCTGGAATTGACTTTTCAGGTCTCATCAAACCCACCTGAACAAATGTTTATGGAGGCCGTAAGACTCTTGACAATGACAATAATCAAGCTTTTGAAGATATTATTTTCTATGATGGATAAAAAAAATTTAAAAGAACAAGTCACCATTTCCTACTCCAAAAGAGATAAAATACCATTTACATCTTCAAAGCCACCAATTTCCAACTAAATTTATCTTAAGGTAAATATCCCCTATTTATAAGGAAAAGATGGACGTGCCAGCATAACAAATCAATTCTGCTGATGGCTTGAGAAATATCAAGGTAACAACAACTGCTGCTTCGCCATCTAAATTTTATGGGAATATGCAAGTGAAAAAAATAATAATAAGTCCTATGTATTACTACTGTCAGTTAAGATTTTAGCATAATGTAGTAGATAAAAATACCTTGCCTGCATTTAAAGGTAGTAGTCAAAACATCCCAATTAAAAAGCTGCCAGCAACTTAACATATACTATCTTTCCAAAAAAAAAAAACTTAACATATACTATTCATCATTATCACAATATCACCAACATACCGCCCCCTCCACCACCACCACCAATGCCTTATCCCGTCGCTGAGGGGTCAGGTCAGCCTTTTGAATTCTACTTTCCTACTTATCATATACTATTACCAAAAGAAATAAATAATCCAGATGACCCTTTAATTTTTGTTGATATTTCAAATGAAAGGGTAGGAAAGTGCTGTTCTTTAGTGTTCTATTTTGTTTGGAAGAAAAGCCTGCTTTAGATATTTTACATATACAGAGGCATTTTAATCTTTCAAAAAGCGGTAGATCAAGAAGTGTCTCTGGCCATAGCATTTTCACCAATAGCATGGGTGGAGTAACGAAGTGTTCGAATGCTGATTTAATAGTTTCCATTATTAAGTTCTAATAAACTGGCGTCTATGGTTAGACACATACCAATAATTCAGGAAGCTACATTTTTTTCAATTGCTAGATTTTAAAATAGATTTACCTTTTAATGACTTGACTCATTCTGCAGCATGCTCAACCATCTGAACAGAATCATGAACGCAGTATCTCACCTTTTTCATAGGTATCGACTCAGTCACTCAGCGTTCTTTTACCATATCAGAGTTCAAAAGATATAAAAGTTTTCCGGAGTACAGCATTGGTGTCGATTTACAGTAATCAAACAAAAACAATAGTGCAAAGCACAATGCATTCTGATACAGTGTTCCAACACCACGCAGAAAATTCAACTCTTAACATGCATGTTCAAGAGCATGAGCACACACAAACACGAATATGCCCTGACAGAAAAGCATAAATACTCGAATAATGAGTCTTATGCACAGGAAGAGTACCTTATTATAATCTCGAATTGTGTTTGTGGCCTTGTATATCTCATATTCCATAGACTGACCCCATGGGAAATTTAGCCACGATCTCAAGGTGCTGAGGTCTGTCAGATCATGGGTAGGAACCTGTGCTGCACGACTTACTTGATTCATTAAGTATGGTTGAACAGACTCAAGCCGGACACAGCAAACATCACAGACCCGCTGTGGATCTACTGCACGGAACTTCACTGGTAACAAGCTTTTCCCTTTAGAGCACTCACTGCAAAATATGCCACCACAAAATCGACAATGATGCCTGGAACACATGATCGGATGGAACCGCACACCACACAGCATGCAAGCAGAAGCAACACTGTCAGCCAACCATTTTGGTGGTTCTGCTTCAAGAATTTCCTTGTACTACCAATATTCACCTCAGTGAGGGTCTGGGCCATTTCTGTCCATGCTTGCTCAAGGATATAAGTTGATATCCATGACATTCTACATTTTTGTAGCTCGCCAGAAGCAAAATAACTCATTTTCCCACGGGCTGCAAGCAACATCTCAGCTACCACATCCCACATGGTGAGTTCCTTTTCTTCTCCACTGTACTGACTCCAACCTGAATCCTCATCTGGGAAGTAGCCACCATTGGAACCAAAACCCTTTCTCCATTCTTCATGGTCGCTTTCTGACATTGGTGGGACGGAAACAGGTATCCAGATGCCAGTTTCCTCCTGAAGGGGAGCGCCATAATAAAAGAACCTACCTCGATTCTGATTACCTGCATCTCTCTGACTCTCAATCTCACTGGTATCCAGATGCATATTGGCATTACATCCTTCCACTGAAGTACCTTCTCTACTCAATGGGTCATTAATCACTGTGCAATGGCCATCCTCATTCTGTTTCTCCACACAAAACACCAGTTACATTTTAGCAAACCCATTCAATTTTAACATCAAAAACAGGCAAAAAAAAAATTCTAAAAAACAAGCTATATGGTTAATTGTAACGTCCCATTCAATATTTCAACTTTCCAGAGTAAAAGATCGATCACCGCCCAAATCTCCATCCAAAATCTAATCTTTGCCAAGCTCACAATTTAGGGTATATAAATTCACCCTTTCCTGGTGCTCCATCCGTTAGGGCAAGAAGCAAATATGGGCCTTTTCATCATAGAGCTACAATCAAAAGCACTTTCTCTCACAAAGGTCACAGTTTTCTTTCCAATCACAGTGAAACAAAATCACATCTTGTACAATTTCATATAACATTCCATGTGAATTACACTATAAAAAACATTAGCTTCTCTTCATTCTTCCCTTATAAAGAACAAACACAATTCAAGCACATCAACTATTACTCTTCATCTCACCAATTAACATAAAATCACAGCAAAGTGCAACCTTTTCCACAAGAACAAAAATCGAACAAGCTACAACCGAATTCTATAACCTAAACCGACACATGAACATGAAAACAACAAAAACAGAATCAGAAACATCAAATTTTCAAAAAGGCCAAAAAAAAAAAAAAAACCCTAACATCAAGCCCTAGAATCCAAACAACAGATGACAAATCGCAATTTCAAAACAAAACCACCGAATTCCCAAAACTACCTGCGAGGGTTGAGATGTGTCTGCATCGAGATATCCTTCGAGGATCTGATCTGAAACCCTAGATCGCGAAAGTTCGTGTTCTTTATCGAGATCAATTGGAGGAGAGAGCTCGTGTTCTTCCATTGAGATCGGATCGATGAGATCAGATGAGAAGAATCTCCATGGAAATTGAAAAGGGAGCGATCGAAGAAAGCTTTCGAGATATGAGATTCGTGTCGTGAGAAGAGAAAGAGAAGAGACGAATTCGAGAAGAAGACGCGTTGCGTTGCGTTACGTTACGTGTCTGTAACAAAATAAGATAGATGGCGATGAAGGTATTATAAGGTTACAGTTCTGGGTGGGTTATTACCTTATACCAACCTGGTAGAGTTTGGGTCCTGTGGGTTGTAATTGGGCCGAGCTAGGATGAACTGGACTGCCTGATCAAGGGACTGGGGTTGGGGGGTCCTCCCTATCCACAGATAGAGCTCCCAAGTTGAGCCTGGGGTTTGGGTTTGGGTTTGGGTTTGAGTTTGGGTCAGCTTTTTATTGAAGTTCAATTTGAGTCAAAGCCAGGGCTTTAGTCAAGTCCAACTCGAGCCGGTTCCGGTCGTTCACGGCTAGGGGTAGCAAAATATGACCGAACTCATATATTGATATGCAACTGACACGTATAACCCGACATGTCGGTCAACTCGGGGGTCGGCCAAATCTGACATATAGTACAAAACAAGGGTGTACACAGATCGGATTTGTGTGGATTGAACCAAATCCGTCACCAATCCATTACCTACGGATTGATGGATTTGGAATCCGTCACCGTGGCTGTTGAAAACCGATCCGATCCAATCCATGGGGGACCGGATCGGATTGGATTAATCTGTTCAATCCATTCAATCTAATGTTAAAATAAAGATATCAAACATGTTGTAAAGAAATTCATATTTGACCCCTTAAAATTTTTTTCTTATTTTATATTTAGACATCTTAACTTCTATTTAGACCCCTTAATTTTAATTTTTTTTATATTTAATATCAACAGATTGGATCGGATTGAATCAACGGATTGAGGGTGAAATCCGTCACCGATCCATTGCTAACGGATTACAAGATTTTCAATCTGTCACCAATCTGTTTACCTTCGGATCGGTTAAAAATCCGCGGATCAGATCGGATCGATTTTACGGATCGATGGATTTTTTGTGCACCCCAAGTACAAAAAGGGTGAATATAAGGTTGACTTGACCCGCATAACTCGTCCCACATCCTATACGAGTCGGTCAAGTAAATCTGACCTGGAGTAAAATGGGTAGAGTTAGAGTAGACCTGCATTAGTGATTTTAATGTGCCGAGTTAGATTCAACCCACGTATCTAAACTGATTTAAATAGTATGGTGGCTTTATAATTTTTTGTACTTTGGGCTTTTTTGAGCCAACTACTAAACTTGAATATAACCTTTTACTTGAAATGGATTAGGCTTGTGCCAAACTTCCAGAAGTTTGATAAAGTTGGGTCGAGTTTAATTTGTTGACCTATGCTGGATATGGGCTGTGTATGTTTGTTTGGGCTGAGCACTACTGGATGTGGGTTGGGTTATTTGACCTGTTTCAAAAAACGGGTTGGATACAAGTTCACCTGTATAATCAGGGTCAATCTGACCTATTTTGACCCAATTCAACCTATTTGCCACCCTTACATAGGTCTATCAATCCGGCCCTTAGACGAGGGGACCCAGCTTGGGACTCAAAAATCCCTTAAAATGAGGGTAGGGTAAAGACTATCCAGTCCCAGCCCAGCCCAGCCTTTTGACAGCCTACCCCAACATAGGCATAAATTGATGATGCACTTGACTTGCATGGGTAGCCGTAATTCTGTCGTCTCTTTCGACTAGTTCATCATTATCATTAAAGCTTTGTCCCAACTAAGTTGGGTCTGCCATATGAATTATGTTTTTCCATTTCATTCTATCTTAAGCCAAATTTTCAGATAAGTTACCCCAATTCTGCCTCTTTCGGATGGTTCACGTGTAAATTGTTAAAACTGGCAATTGATCAAGTTGGTCTGACAGCAAAGGAAATGAGTTGGGCTCATCCAATAACAATCCATTTATCAATTGGGTTGGAAGCCTTAGATTGGTATATTAACCCCAGATCTGTAATCTGACTAAGATCTAGATCACATGTCAGTTCATTTTGAGTTCCAATGTAATATTGATTGTGGTCAAATCCACTATATTGATAGTTTGAGCCCTGATTCTGTTGGATGAAAGTCAAATCTCCAAGAATAAGAGGTCCAGATTTAGGATAGATCAGGATCAAACAAGGTCATGTCATTTCAATGATTTGAAATTTTAGATTTAAAATTTGGCACTACTTATAATTAGAAAGGGGTATTTAGCTGAGCTATAAAAAAATGTGCATTATTTCTTCCCTTGCCAATATGGATCACTAACACAGTGCAAATCACAACCCACAAGCCTGAAGTCATGAATTGTGATTAGAAGGGGGGAAATTCTCATGAATTGTCATCCAACAGTATGAGAGGGGAAGGATATGAACTGAAAATGTAAATGCAATTTTACCTTTTCGAGAATTTGAATTACTATGGTGGTAGTCGGGCATTCATTTCCCAACTACCATTGACTAATCTTCTATTAGGAGATAATTTGATGGTTATTTTTGAAAAATTACTTTTATTTCTTCTACTTTAATCATTTTTAGAATATGAAGTCTTACAATTCCTATGTATTTGATTATATGACACAAACAGGCCTTCTAGGTTAGTGAGTTATTTATCAAAATAAGTAATAGAAAGGTCAGCCTGACCTGGCCCGGGTGCTAAATGGGTAGGCTTGGGCCTGACTGATTGAGGCAGGTCAAACTTGATCCAGAACTATAGACCACCCATGTTTTGCTCACATGGTTCAACTAAGCTTAGAAATACTAGTAAATTTTCATGCAAGTAGGATTTTTTATCCCCGCCTTTAATAAAAATTATTGTTCGATTGAGACAATCTAAAATATGACGCATTGATAAGAAGTATTGGCCACATTAATCAATATTATGATTAAAAATTCCCCATCTTCAATCAGAGATGGGGCACACCAAATGCAAATGAGCTTCAATTGATCCACAAAAAAGAACAAAAGACATAAAAAAAAAATGAGTCCAGCAAAAAAAACGACCAAGTGCCAGACAAATCCAACAACCAGGATGGGGCAGTGATGGAAGCTGGCACACTTATCCAACAAAGGTGAAAGATATTTTATTACCCAGATATTTCCTCATTTTGCTGAACACCTGGCATTATTTTGATCACCCAACACAAAAGATTTTTCATCGAAAACCCTCCAAAATATCATGTCACCTTTTCCTCCCAAGGAAGAAAAATATCCCCATTTTTGTCATGTTTCACTTCAGCAGCAGTTGATTGCCTTCTTATTCTCACCAGCTCTTACCATTTTGGAGGGCAAATCCTAAAACCCTTGTGCCTTCCTTTCTATTCTATCCATTGACAGAAGAGGGGTTTTTGAGATGGAGAGTGAGGCCATGGAGAGAAGGATGAGCATGATCTTCAGTCACTTGGCTGGGGGAAATGAGGAATCAGTGGCCAATCACATCTTCCCTATGGTAAGTTTCACTTGGCTGATGCATTTCCCCACATTAAATGCATTTTGGGCTTGCAATTGGTGTTGTGGTATAGCTAATTCTGAATTTCTACAATATTGAAGTGGGTGCTTTGCATTAAGTTGGTTTATTTGATTTGGTGTGTTTGAAAGCTTTTGTTTCAGTATCTTCATCTGGGTGTTGTTATTTTATCGAGTTTCTTGTATCACATTATAGCTGTAGTTTGGTTGTGTCCTAAATGAATTCAAACTTCTATCTTTAGAGTAAATGTGAAAGAGGCCATTTTAGTGTTGATTTTTTTTTTCTTTTCCCTCCTTTGGGGAGACTGAATTAACAGAATTGTCACTTATAATTGGATATCCTCAAGTCCAAACTGTGGGCTTTGCTCAGAACCCATATATAATAGCATAGTTTATGCCAATTGATATTTATGTGAATGTTGCTTGAAACTTGTACAGTGCTGAGAAAACTCTTAAGATTAGAACCAGTTCTTTTGTTGATTCATAGAAGGCAAGCCATGATATTAGTTTTGAGTTGTGGGAAGAGATTTACTTAATCAGAAAATCAAGTTTATATTTGCATGTCAACCATATAACAAACCTATTGAGAATTGTGGTAGAATTTGTGGAATGCATGAGGTAATTGCATTGAATGTGTAAACTATTGTATCTAGCATTTATGTTACAAGAACTTCTCACAGAGTTATTTAATATTCTCATGCTATCCGTAGGAAATATTTATGTACCACTGTCCAAACCAAGCCTTTTCCCACTAGGTGTTGGCTATATGGATTTGACGACGCCAATCAAATCTGTTTAGGGCCATGTCCTCCGTTAGATCCATGTAGGCAAGGTCATGTTTAATAGTTTCTTTCCAACTTCTCTTAGGTCTCCCTCTCCCTCTCCTACTCCTGGCAATCTCCATGCTAGTAACTCTCACTGTCATTTAATGGAAACGATGCCGTGAAATTAGCCTCATGACAGTGAGTGAGTCTAATCACCTATTTTAACAGGACCACCTCTAGATTGTCAATGGGTGTACCTCATTGGGGATTGCTATTTCTTAAAAAAAAAAAAAAAAAAAAAAAAAAAAAAAAAAAAAAAAAAAAAAAAAAAAACTCTAGTCATATAACAATAAGCATCCACCTAGTAACTCTCACTGGGAAAAAAGTGCACTGTTACTCAATACTATAGGTGTCACTTGCAGGAGAACAGTTGGAAGGTGCTCACACCATTCACACACACACACACACAGAGAGAAAGAGAGAAGAAAAAAATTCGATGCTAGGATCTTCCTAGCTATTTCATTTGGTTTATTGCTTTGATGGTGTTGTGTCCAATGGATGAATGATCTAATTATAGGCTGGCCTCTTGAAATACACTAATCACAATTCACAAGTATACTTTTTGTTCTTTTTTTTTTTCCTTTTGTCATGAGACTGCCATTGCTGGTTAATTGAATTATATCGTTATCATATTTAATAGAGTTATGTGCCATACTACAATATGTTAATAGTAAACTAATGCAGTTTCTATTTATATAGTTTTTATAATGAATAATAAATTTATAGGTGTGAAGAGGGAACATCTGTTCTCAAAACCTAAGGGAGCACTCTTTTAGTTTGTAAACTCAGAGCATAACACTGTAAATTTTGTGTTCTAAGGGAACATATGTTCCTTCTTCACTATTGGCAGTTGCTCTGTGGTAACCTTTAACATTTGTTGCTTGTTATTTCCATTTATATGCAATTTATCTTCAGATGAAGTTTGTGCTACTTTACCTTTTTATTGCAGTCTTCTATCTTTTAGCAATTTCTTCTCTTTGATCTTTCTCGTGCCTGTATACTCTTTTGACGGCTTCTCTTACTTTCTTCAGAATTGCAGCAGCAGTCTAAATTTTGTGATCCCACGGTGCGATAATAGGATACTTTTTGCACGTCAAAGCTCTCTTTCTCAGGCTTGCTTTATGCGGCAGGTTTCAGTCACACAGGTGCATACATATGTTAGTTAAATTTCTCATAAACAGCATTCTAAGGGAGTGTTTGGTTGTTTCAAACGTTGTCTGATTTCAGTATTTTGCAATAATGAATGGCTACTCGTCCCTCTGTGCACATAAACATCTGTGCTCGGGAGTACCATCAATTGAGGTACTGTTTAAATGACTTACCCTCAGATCAACAATGAGATTCAGTGCTGCTAATGCTTTGGCACAGGTGGAGAAACAATGTCCAACCTTTGTAGCTTTGATTTCGTTATGCCTTAAAAAATGCACTGCAGGATGGTGTAACTGTTGTTCAAACCACTTGCAATACGGGGTATAGCCAAACACCCCATGAATGATGAATCATCCAAGGGTTGACTTTTCTGTTGCTTGCTTTGTGTTTTCAGAATTATAAGGAGGGTGCCTTGGTTCAGGAGGATTTACCTCTCAATTGCTCTAGCTCTGAAAAATCATCTTGTATGACATCTGAACGACCCATGTTCTCTAGACCAGTTCAAACAGATTCAAAGCTATTGAACAGCAGAGAATATCAACCTCTGAAGCAGGAACGTGAGTATGATTTGTCTGAGCCTCCTAACTTTGCCAGGCCAAATAAAGGAATGCCTGGACGAAAACAACCATTCTTCAAGAAGATTCATACGGCCTGTTTAAGTGGTACATAATATTCTGTAACTCATATCCTGTAATGAAGTCAATATGCTTCCAAGTTCTTACTTTTGTTAACTACATTTTGATGGGTTTGTAACTTAGTAGTAAGTGGGCAGTGTGAAGATTACTGCTTGTAATTCTACTCAATCATGCATGTCCGATAGTACAATCAACAAATTACAGAACTGTCAAAAGTTGTTATCCATGCAAGTTTATATGTTTTATTAGTTAGAAGCCCCAAATCAACTTGCACCTGGCCATAAGAATACTGGGTTCAACTCAGCTGAGCTTTAGAGGAACTCTAGTGCTCAGATCATTTGAAAATATGGGTTGAACTTGAATGACTTTCAGCCTTAAGTCTATTTATTTCAGCTGTTTAGTTTGTGGGCCACATCTTGGGGCATCACTGATCCTAATCACCACCAATAGTCCTAGGTGAAATTGCCCCACCAAACTATCCTAATATTTGAAAGATTAACTTGAGCGTGAACATTTGTGCTTTTTTCCATTTATTTTGTAGAGTGAACCAGGTGCATAGGTTTTTTTTTTTCCTTTAATTTTTGTCTATATATTTTAAATACACAATTACAACTATTGAATGAGTCAGTTATCAACTTGATTTCATTTCTTTCTTTCTTTTTTCCTTTTTTTTTTTTTTGGTTAAAACAGAACAACTATGAGGGAAAATGGTGAAATTGATGAGAAAGTTTAAAAGAAATGCAATATATATATATATATATCACTTTTACAGTTGGTCGAGGAAAGCCAATTGAGCTGATTTTTTTTATTCTTTCAGTTGTAAGTTATGAAATTTTATATCAACTAAGTGCTCAAGACCAAGAAAAACCAAATAACTTGGTTGAATACTCAGTCTTTACTCATTGTTTTGTTTATTATCTCTAGAGACCAACATTTATCAGAGAAAATAAGCAATGATCATGTGCTTTTGGATATCATGGGGTTAAGGCAGCTATTTTGGTTATAATGGTTTCCTATTATGCAATGATTTAGTGAAGAAATTGAAATGCAGGTCCCGAATGGTCACCACGAATGGATATTGCAGAATTTAGCTGCAATTATGTTGTGACAGTAGAACTTCCTGGTATTGGCATTAATGATACTCGAGTGGAGGTGGATGATTGCAAGTAAGATTTGTTCCGGACAATCTACTTATAAAACAAGCTCTTTTTAACAATATGTAATCTTTTACCATTATTTTTCTGCATATTTGATAACCTGTGTTATTTGTTCACAGCCTGGTAGTGACAGGGAAACGCTCAACTCAGAGGTGGAGTGTGAAGAATGTTTCAGAAGATTCAAACCCAAAATATCTGAGGAGGGAGATAATGCAAGGGCCATACCAGGTTGTTTGGCCACTTCCCAATAATGTGAACAGAGATGGTGTTTCAGCTGAGTTTATGTAAGTTGTCTCTCTCTCTCTCTCTGTTTATCATGTTACATCCTTTTGATTCCATATGGTACTCTATTACATATAGTATCTTCTCACTATTCCAACTGTGGATTGTGTCATATGTTGTGACCTACATACATACGTATATGTACTTTTGTCCTATGTTGTGACCTACATACATACGTATATGTGCTTTCATTTGCCATGTCATACATATGTTTCTACACGTCAGTATATGCAAAACTTGAACTTACAATTTCATATAAAAAAATGTGTTACAGTCCTGCAGTTATCATGTAATAACATGTAATGGATTGTCAAGTATTGGATGCATGTGATGAGTAATTTTTAAATCATTTGATACTAATTCAATTTGCATTATAATATTTGTTGTAATATATTAGTATGTCATTATATTGTTAATGATCCGGGTCATTCAAGTTTGACTTGTTTGGTACCTAGAGCTACATCCATTTTGAAAAGATCCTGGTTATCAGATAAAAGAGTTAATCCTACATTGTCTATCTACACATGCTCCTGGAAGACTGCCAAATGCTACCCTTGACCAAGTTGCTAAATTGTGCACCATGCTCTGTGAACCACATATAGATATGGTATAAACTGATTGATGATTCATTACAACTTAGTCCCTTTTTTCTCTTGATTATTGTTGTGCGCTTGCATGCAGAAGCGCGAAACCTGTGATCGAACAATCATGCCACACAAGAGGGAGACAAGGATTTTACGTGGTTCGGTAAATCCGCCTACATCCACGGCAAGAGAGCAATGACTCACATCTTGACTCTCTTCCGAGTCTAGGATTGCAGATTACATCATATATATAATCTCCGCTTTCTTGGCCCCCAAGAAAGCCCCGGTACAATGACCAAAATACCCTTGACCCTGAACTAGTCCATGGCTAACCTAATGAACCACCCTGGTAAACTCGAAATACAAGACATAAACCTAACAATCTCCACCTTGGCTTGAATTTCGTACAACTCGAGCCACCAGAAAATAAGCGGCAATGTCTTCCCGTACCTCGTTGACAGGTACGCACTCTCTAGTCTCTTCAACACTTTGACATGTTGAACCAGCATTCTAGTCAAAATTCTCCACCTCAAGCTCTGATGTTCCATTAACGACATAATGAGTGTTTTCAGAATCACTCACTCTACAATCATCAATCTGCTTAAATCTCTGTACTACACTGTAAATCTCGTCACCAAGAGCATGCAGGATCAAACATATCTAAAATCCTATTTCAGATGGCAAAGATGTCGCAGAAATAATTTTTTGTCTTCCGATTGGTCAAACTTCTCCATTAACTGCTAGATAGCTAATCTCATTTTACAACTGCGAAGATTTGTTCGCAATGAGTTCGTGGGCACAAACAGATCTCAGACCGGACATTGGATGGTTAAGATATCTTGCGAACATGTTTCTACCGCCGGATTACGATCACACCCTTTGACCGCAATGATGATGTGGCGTTGACGTCAGTCCTGTTCTGCTGGGCTTAGGGCAATCTGGTCAGGCCCGACCTGACCCGAACTGGAGCTGAACTGACACGGGCCTGAACCAGTCGTCGTCTTCTCCAGACGAACCGGCAACTGAGAAACGCTGCCTTCTTCTTTTCCAGTGGAATGTGCTTCCGACCGGCAGCGTAACATCGTAACCCCTTCTCTACAACAGTCTTCGCGCCCGCTTGCTCCAACGGAACTTATCCGCCGTGGGGCCCACCTTGAGAAGTTATCCGATCTCTCTTCTTTCGCTATTCCAATAAACCAAGAGACGGATCCCTTCTTTCGCTATTGCGTGACTCTAAAGATCTAATGACAATCATGGAACTTGATCTGTGGTGCGCCATCATCTGAGGAAGAAGACGAAGAAGAGGGCTCGATTTGCCCCCATTGCCCAAGTTGCAGGGGATCTCAATCCTTGTCACTGTCGAGGAGGATCCACTTTGTGTCCATTGTCGGTGATTGGAGAAGATCGGAGAAACAAGAGAAAAAGGGGTCCCTCTCTTGTTTTAATTGTTGGGTTTATGTCTTGTATTCTAAGTTTACCAGAGTGGTTCATTGGGTTAGCCAATCACCGGTTTAGGGTCAAGGGTATTTTGGTTGTTGTACCGGGGCTTTCTTGGGGGTCAAGAAAGTGGAGATTATATATATGATGTAATCTATAACCCTAGACTCGGAAGAGAGTGAAGATGTGAGTCATTGCTTTCTTGCCGTGGACGTTGGCGGATTTGCCGAACCACATAAAGTCCTCTTCTCTCTCTTGTGTGGCATGATTGTTCGATCGCAGGTTTCGCGCTTCTGCATGCACTCCCACAATAAGTGGTATCAGTGACTGGGTTGTGCTGTGCGATCGATGGTTTTGTCATTAGATCTTTGGAGTCACGCAATCGTGTGAAAATATCAAGAACGCAAAGAGGAAGATCTTTGTCCAGGGTTTTTGGTTGTTGCACGGTAGAGGGAGGAGAGAAGTCATCCTTGACTTCTGGGTTCTATCGGATTTGGATCGAAGGCAGAGGATTTGAAGAAAAAAAAAGGGCTTTGCCCTTACTGCCCGGTTTTAGAGAACAAAGGAAGTTCATCAAACTTGCTCTGTGGTGCACATCGTCTCAGAAAGAAGATGAAGAAGAGGATTAGTTGCAAGAGGATTGGAATTCTGGTTTCTCTAGTACCGATTGCCGGAGAAGGTGCTTTGTTTAGATTGCCATCGGAACTGGAGAAGAAAACAAAAAGCAGGGCACTTGCTTAGGACTTGGAATCGGACAAAGTGATTCTCTGGTTCTTGTTGGTGTCGGAGAGGACTTTCAGAAAGAGAGATCGATAAGATCTCTTGGGTTTTCTATTTGGATTGTAGGCGTCAGAGGTTCTTTGATTTGAGAATTGCAGAGGAAAAGTGATGCTGGATTACTCGCCACTACCTAAGAAGATGCCGAGGACAGATCCGGATTTCTCAGCCAGAGTAGAGAACAACAGTGGAAAACGATCAGGACCCTGTGCTACTCGTCACCGGAGAAAGTTCAGATGCTCTGGAACCTGCTGCATGTCTCCATCGCTGCCACACCTAGCCAGACAAGAAGAAGGCAACAAAGTTGTTCTCTCTTGCAGAAATAAAAGGGAGACGAAGACCGGTTTAGGGTCGGTCCAGGGCCAGTTCCAGTTGCACTTTGGGTCAGGTTCAGCCTAACCCGTCCGTGCAGAGAACTCTCAATGGCAGCTGGGCCGACGTCACGCTAACGTCAGCGGTACGATCAACAGGAGTTGCTGGGATCAGATGGCGGAAACTTCTTTTCACGATATCTTGATCATCCAGAGTCCGATCGGAGGTCCGTTTGAACCTACAGACTCGTTGCTAGCAAATCTACGTAGATGTAGAAGGAGATTGGCTGTCCGATGGTCAACAGTGAAGTTTGAAGGACTGGATGGCAGAAAATTATTTATGTGATATCGGAGCCATTAGGAATTGGATTTCAGATCCGTTTGATCCTGCGTGCTCGTGGTGACGAGATTGATAGTGTGGTGCAGAAATTTGGGCAGATTGACGGCTATAGAGTGAGTGATCTAGAGAACACTCACTATGTCGTCAATAGAACGCCAGAGTTCGAGATGGAGAATTTTGACAAAAATGCTGGTTCAACATGTATATGTGTCGAAGAGATTGCGTACTAGTTAACGAGGTAGGGGAAGACATTGCCGATTATTTTTTGGTGGCTTGAGTTGTATGGAATTCAAGCCAAGGTAATGATTGTTCGGTTATGTCTTGTGTTGTTGGTTCAACATGTCAAAGTGTTGAAGAGACCGCGTACCTATCAGCGAGGTATGAGAAGACATTGTCGGTTATATTTCCTGGTGGCTTGAGTTGTACGGAATTCAAGCCAATGTGGAGATTGTTGGGTTATGTCTTGTATTGCTGGTTCAACATGTCAAGAGTGTTGAAGAGACTGCATACCTGTCAGCGAGATACAAGAAGACATTGCCAGTTATATTTCCTGGTGGCTTGAGTTGTACAGAAGTTGTAGTAATTCAAGCTAAGGTGGAGATTGTTGGGTTTATGTCTTGTGTTTTGAGTTTACTAGATTGGTCCATTAGACAGGGTCAAGGGTATTTTGGTCAATGTACCGGGGCTTTTTTAGGGGCTAAGAAAGCGGAGATTATATATATATATGATGTAATCTGTAACCCTAGACTATGAAGAGAGTCAAGATGTGAGTCATTGCTCTCTTGCCTTGGAGGTAGGCGGTTTTGCTGAACCACGTAAAATCCTCGTATCTCTCTCTTGTGTGGCATGATTGATCAATCGTAAGTTTCGCGCTTCCACACGCATGCGCACAACCATTTTGGTTTGCACGATAAATCATGGACCTTAATTCAGATTAGGAACCGATGCTCCATGGAATGGAATATAACAGAAGTCTGTTACCCTTACCCTCTGTTACAATGTTTGGTAAGCCTAAATGCCCCTGTGCTTACATGTACATGTACCCCATATGGGCCATCTTTAAGACGCTTATTTGAGGCCCACCTTGTACGTTCCCTGGCCTGAAGCTCAGGCCAGATAACTTATCAGGTCAGCTGCAAATTTATGTTGTATTTTACATGTGGATAATTTGGTTTGATCTTTTTCTATTGTTCATTCTTTGGGTCCATGTGACCCACTTGTTCCGTGATTGATCTACTAAAAGGGAAAATAATTTAATTTCACCGTTCAGTGGATTGGATCTTGCACATGTGCAAGCTTGAGAAGGCATGAAGGTCATCTTAGGACATGCTTATTTCATCTAATTGAATTCCTAGGAATTCTAAGACTTTTAAGTGGTAAATAATGAAGAATCAAAGGTAAACATAAAAAAATGACCATCAAATGACCTCCCCTTAAACGGATACTGAATCAAGGGAGGTGGGAAATGAATACCCAGCCATCACCCCAAGTAATTCAAATCTTAGGAAAGTCAAGATCTCATCCTGAACTCCACTTCATATCCTTCACCTTTCGTCTCTTTAATAATCCTTCAGTGGAGCTCATTTGACCATAAATTCCTATGTATTCTATACAAACAATCAGGCCTTTGGATAAATGTTACAAGTTTGTATTTCCAATTTGTTAGTGTTTTACCCTACTCCGGCCTTAACTATTTTCCACCGCTAGAATTATATAAGAAACATAAATGTGATGGCCCACCGCCTACCACCCTTGCCTTCAAATTGAAATTTTCACCTTGCTTTGGTGTTGTAACCACCTTGCTACCTTCTTTTCCTGCCAATCTTTACGATATCCGAGGATTGTGATGCCCAGATTTTTATGCTACATAAATATGGGTGTATTCTAAGTTGTAAATATATTATATTTTTATGACATACATACATATACATACATACATACATACATTAAAGAATACAGACAGGAGTTAGCTAGTTATGCGCTCTACATGGTGCAGCATCTCAGGTTCTGTTGTTTTGACTAAAACTCATTTTCTATCTTTCTTTCCCACGTAATATGCACACTTGCCATGATGTTATTCTGCTTTGGGCCGGTGATCATCAGTTGTTTTCTTATATTTGTTGCTAAATGAGCATATTGAGGGTGTTAGGATTTCATCTTATGCACATGAAGAGTTAGGCTTTCTTCTCAAGTGTTGTACCAAAAAGAAAATTTCTTTTGGATTGGAACTGAAAGTAGCTCGGGATCGGAACATCTCTTTAGGGCATTTCTAACACTTTTGCTTTGCATGACATGGGCGTAGGCATAGTGCATCTGCTAATATTAATAAAAAGTTTTGGCAGTTGTCCTGCCTTAGCCATGTTTTTTTTTCTTTATTTACTTGATTTTAGATATTGCCCAACCACATGGATATGGTGCTAGTATAAAGTCTGTATAAATGTCAAGCTGCCATACATTTCTACTGGTGTTACTGAATTGTTTTTGGAAGGTGTCTGCAACTGGTTCACTGAACTTAGTTGTGTTCATTTGTGCAGTGATGGGTTTCTACAAGTTACTCTTCCCAAACTCTAGAGTATTAGAAGGGTGCTGAATGATTACTAAATATCCAAGAATCTGCTGGTATTCACCTTATAGCATTTATGCTACTAGTGTATTTATGGTACGAGCATGCATGTGAAAGGCACCTTAGTAGGGCCTCTTCTATAACTACATGGGATCTTTGAAATTGG
This sequence comes from Litsea cubeba, assembly GCA_012931725.1. Taxonomy (NCBI): domain Eukaryota; kingdom Viridiplantae; phylum Streptophyta; class Magnoliopsida; order Laurales; family Lauraceae; genus Litsea; species Litsea cubeba. The sequence continues at coordinate 1,978,687 of CM022948.1, forward strand.
AATGGGGAGATAACTCTGTTTATGAAGCAGATGAGATATGAAGGAGAATGTTACTATGATTGGCACGTAGTAAAAAGGGGGTTGGTTAGAGCCTTTTCTTCAGCGTGGAAAAACTTGATGAATCTTTTCTTCAGCTTATGATGATGTTTTCAGCTACTGAAAGAAAGAGTGTAAAAAATCTAATGAATCTTTTTCCTCAGCTTATGATGATGTTTTAAGCTACTGAAAGAAAGAGTGGAAAAATCTAATGAATATTTTTCTGCAGCTTATGATGATGTTTTAAGTTACTGAAGGAAAAGTGGAAGAATCTGACGAATCTTTTCTTTAGATTATGATGATATTCTAAGCTACAGAAGAAAAAAATAAATACATGTTTGGTCATGTTTGGATTGTGACGAAAGTTTCCGCTTAGTGGCTATCAACCTACTTAAAGCAATCCTCCTCATTTGTTTGGGCTTGGAATTGACAATAAAAAACTAGCGGATTTATAACGAGAATGAAATAAAGATAAAAATAAAATAGATTTCTGTAATACCAACTGGTTCTTTTTAAATGGTATTTTAAGATAATGGCGCCTGATGATCATGGGTTTAAAACTCAGCCAAAATTTGAGTTTTTTTTTTTATAATTTGCTTGAAGACCAAAGTTGAGATGCATCTTCAAATTTTCTATGGGTTAATGTTTGAAGCTTCAAACAAAGATTGCAGTTTTTTTTTTCAAAAATATTTTTTTTTCTTGCTAAATATGGGTAAAACAGATCACAAATTCAGTGCATGGCCTATATATCAGCCAATGGATATATGTTATTGACTTTGACTGGTAGTGTTCGAAATCATATTTTTAGCTGATGAGGAAAGGATGGAGCAGCCCCTGACCATCATCAACTTTCTGACTTTGACTATATGAACATGTGAATTGTGAGATTTATAAGAAATCAACTCTTTATCTTATTTTTTAGTTTTCCATGTGAGCCATGCAAGCAATCCCTTTTGAGATTGGACTGCTGGGATTTAGTCTTGTCTTCTATATGCAAGTTTCAGGAATGTGTTCATGACCATCATTAACCAAATAAGTTGGATTCTCATGACCACATTATTAGTCATATATCTTTTAACTCAATACCCATTTAGACCTTGCCCAAGTCAAATTAAATTGCTCATCGAGTGTTGCCTAACCTTTGATTGATCATGCAAAAAAAGCGCGTAAACGTCACATTAACTACTAATTAGTAAAGTAACTATCCAATTAGGAGATGCTTTCAACAACCATCAGATGGAATCCTCACATGGGACCAGGCCCATGAAAATCAACAAGACCTTGTCTCTACCAAGTGACATTCTGCCAGCTCCCCATTCTAGCTTTATTTTGTTAGTGTGGGGTTGCGGTTGGGGTGGTTGGGTGGGGGTGGTTTAAAAAATAATTTGAACGCGTTGCTAGCAAAAGGAGGAATCAGAAATATAGACAGGGGGTTTCCTCGGAACCGATTTCTAGGCTCTAGAATCGGAACCAGAACTATATATGGGGACGGGCCTAGATTTGGATCCCGGTTTAGGTAGAGAATGATATTTAAAAAAAAAAAAAAAGTTTTTAAGAGAAATTTTTAAAAATTGAGGTAATATGTCGGGTCTCGGGTTCACCGGTTCGAACCAAAGTGGAACCGAACCCGGACCCATTTACTTATCGGGGCCTAAATAAGGACCCAGACCCGGTCTTTAAACAGATCTGAACCTCCGCATAATTAAAGAATCGGAGACCCATTTACATCCCTACATATAGATCAAAGTTTTCAATCCCCATCAATCAAGCTTTTTTCCCTCTCTTTCTCTATCTCTTCTCCTTTTACATACATATAGATCAAAGTTTTCAATCCCCATCACTCACGCTTTTTTCCCCAACCACCCCCAATAACTGGCGTACAACCAAGCGTGGGGTTCATGAAGACTTTGTCTCTGCAGATTACCAGAACACTAGCTCCCATTCTCTATTTAGATTTTTTGGATTGGAGGAGTGTTTTCTGGGTGGGTGTAACGTTGAAAAGCTTGAGTGCAATGTTTTTCTACGTAGAAAAGAGAAAAATAAATTAAACTATTTTTTTTCTAAATCCGTTTGTTTGGAGGTGTTTCTAACAAAAGTGATGCATACAGCATGTTAGAATTTCTGAAGTAATTTTTTGGTAGTAAAGATTTCTAACATTGGTGTCAGATTATGTCGTTTGAGCATTCCAAATGCTCTTTTGATTACTAAAATCTTGAATGTCAAACTAACATGAAAAGTTACTTTAAACCTTTTCAACTATCAAAATTCCAACTTTCTTTAGTGTCAGATTGGGCTTGAGCATTTGAGTTTCACTTAAAAGGTGGATATCTTGAAATAAACATCAAATAATTTTTTTTTTTAGAAAAATAAATTCAAAGAAGGTATTATTTGATGTTCGCTTTTTGAAATTCACCTTTATCTTCCTTTTATCCACGCTTTGTATTCATTCCTATATATTTTATGCAAACAAATATTAACTTTAAATGACGGTATTAAAAAATCTCCTTATAAGAATTCTCAAAATTCCTGCAAACAAGCATGCTCTAGAAAAAAAAAAAACCATAATTTCTAAACTGAAGCATCTGATTCAAAACGCGTCAAAAGATTCACATGTTGTAGGCTGCACTGCACCTGCTAAAATGTGTGAGATTTCATCTTTTAAATTACTTTCCTTTCATGGGCAGCAGTCATCGATGTTGACCAAGCAACTGATTTTCTAAAGCAACTGATTTTTCTCCCATTCATCGATCCTTGATGTCCGGACGACTCATGTAAACATGTGAAATTGTGGTGGTATTGCAAATTGTCAAAGCCTTCACATCTTTCTTATGCAAGTATAACGTTTGACTGACGTAGCAATGCATTAAAACAGCGTAACAGAACTGGAGAGAGAAGCTGCATTGACTTGGAACAGCATGTCGTGTTTATCCACACTTCCTATTTAATGCATGGAGAAGATACAAACTGGTACTAATGTCTGTGTATCAGCTGTTATGTATATAGCTATATTAAAATGGCCCTGCAGGGATTTCTCTTTTCTTTTTTTTGGCTATTGCCTCAGTCCCATGTCCCAAGAGAGTGGTTGTACTTCCAAGGACCAAACCTGCTAATGCAAAGTACTTGATGAGTTTAGTTTGGATTGTACATGTGAAAATGATGTTGAAATACATTGTCCTGTAGTTCACTAAAAGCTTGAGTTTTAGTGTCACTGGTTATTAATATGGTATTAGAGTTAGTGGTCAAGGGTTCGAACTGTCTGGTTCGTTTAGTTCCCGTCCATCTATTGGGTTTCAGGTTCGATCGGCTTCCCGTTGGAGTGGGGTGTTGATATACATTGTTGTGCCGTTTACTAACAGCTCAAGCTTTTCATGTTTCTGGTTATTACAGGGTATCAGATATAAGAGTCATTTCGAATTTGAACCACTTCCCGTTTGAGTTTGTATAATGGGCCCTTTAATATTGTGATCACAAGTTATTACTATGTGGGCCTATGAATTTGTACTAATTTAAATGTATACAAGATAGAGGATCATTGTGAGTCAGAAACATAATCTGGTTGACTCAACTCAACCAGGTTTATTGAGTCTCTAACAAAAACCCAAATCTTGTATATGTCTTGGTCAAGGGTCCATCAAGACTCTGTCAACACTGCTTTGGTCAATACTTGGCCAAAATTTAGCAAATAAAGAAGTTCGTTTATATTGAGCTTTTACTTGCACAACTTGATAATCAATTCAAGACTCAGTAGTCGCTAACTAAACTGATTCTAGCATGTTTAAAATGATATTCAAGTCAAGACTCAGTTATCACTAAGACGGATTCCAGTATTCTCTTCTTAAAAGGTTTTACGTCGTATAGGAGAAGTTATCCAATTGATTGGATACCTCTATTTTTATAAGGTTTAATCCCTGCGTCCCTCTTTGTACATTAGCGGAGTAGCGGGTTTCTTTCTACATGACTGGGTTCTCTCATGTGTCCCAACCCTCAAGGTTGTGTACCAAAGATATTAAACTAAAAAATGTCTTATTGTGTCTTGTTTTTTCTAATAATGATTATATTAGAAACAAAAGAAGAGAGTTAAGAAAAATATTGTACATTTATTAAGGTGTGTCCCTACCTGGGAAAGAGAAAATAAGGTCTTATTCATCCCCAGTTAGGTAATTAGGTGAAATACTAAAATCACTTGTCAAGTGCCCAAAAGGTTGCACTTTGTCACAGCTGGTAATATATATTGAAAATAAGCTCATTGAGTCAAGAAATTGACCAAGTAAACTAATTAAATTTGAAGGATACTGAAGAAAAGGATGGAAAATAATATATAACTGCTTGGCCTTTTTCTTCAGTGATAAGTCACCAAACAGAATTATAGGAATTGAGGAATTAGTCATAAGGAATCTCATCACCTTCCAATGCAAAAGTATTGGAGATCTTTTTCTTCAAAGTCTGGGATTTGTTATCTTAGATAATAGATTGAAACTAAAATATTCTTGAACATAGAATGAATATTTAAAAATTGATGAGTAAATCTTATGTAAATATCACAGCACACTAAAGAGATTTCTTCTGGCTATGACATGGTCAATGGTGTGTAGAAGTTTTAGAATGTAATGTGCAAAGAACAAGCAGCATACTTTCATATTAATCAAAGATAGGACTGTCAATAGACCAAGCTGATCTGTCAGAACCTGGGCCTTTTCATACCAGGTTTGGATCATCTTTAGGCCTGACCATTCATGAGCCAGCATCAGGCCTAAAACCATCCCATTTAAGAATAGGGTTCAGCCAAATTGTTATATATTATTGTGGAAGTCTTTCCATTCAATTTTGACAAATATAAAATTCATCATTATTATTATTATTATTTGATGACGACGCTATCCCTATAGTATTTGACCAAATTTGATGAAGAAAGAAAAAACTAAAAAATATCTGAAAATGTGATTGGCCCCACTTAATGATTTTCATGGTTTTTAGAATAACATTTAGAAGTGAAATTCTAAATTGATTTCAAACAATTATCATTCTTTCTCCGAGCCACAAGGGGTTCTAATTTGAAATTAACCACTTATGTGTTTTTTCTACCTGTTCTTGAGCTTAGCAAGCCTGCTTTAGTAATGCTAATTAAAGCCCACAAATACCATGAATGGGCATTGGGCTTCGAACTATAGAATTTGGTTAAGCCTCCCTTCTCTAATAGAGCTGCTGAAAATCACCCTCAACTTTGTTCCCACATTTAAATTGATCATGCGTTTACATGTGAATTAAAGTATAAATCAAAAGGGGTGAATCATGTGATTTTACAGCAGATGAATTTTGACAAAGAAGCTTTACTATTGAATGAGAAATCTTGCCCTTCTATGCATAAAGAAAGATAATAAAAAAATCTTGCCATGCTAAATAAAAGGCCAAGATCTTTTTACAGGGTGTTCAAATGATAGAAGGTGGAACTTACTCATGACTTCTGTTTTTTCAACTTTAATCTCGAGCAACCCTCCTGCGATTAGAATTTCATCATCATTATTATCATAGCCTTATCTCATCTAATCGAAATATGCAGGGGAACACCTGCATCATAAATGTGACCTTGTTTATCATTGGCCATCCATCTATTTACCTTGGGTAGGTGATTATGATCTTTGGTTGTTTCCACTTTGAGGTGTGGTTTACTATGAAGTAGTCCACAAATCATATGAGTACGGATTGATGACATACATGTGACGTGTGAAAAGAATGGTACAGCTACTATAAATATCCCCTGCAACCAGCCATTTTCTTTTCATCTGCATTTGCGGTGGGTTGTTGAAAGCTGAGAGCAAAAACTTTCAATGCTCTAAAGCCTTTGAATCCTTTAACAAAAAAAGGAGGCCTTTCAATCCTTCTCATTAACATCTCTCTATATTTTATATCTTCTCCCTCTATCCATCTCTCTGTAGAGAAGAACAGAAGAGAGGGAGAAAGGAAGGGCACTGTAGTCAAAGGAAATCTTCCAAGTTCATCAGATAGTTGATCTTTGTTTGTAATGGTTTTTGGGGTTGTGTCAGTGAGTTTGGAAGAAGCTCAAGAAGAATTATTTCTGGGTTTTCTTTAATTGTCCGTGATTTGAACTTTACTCAGAGAAAGTCCTCTCTTCTCTTTCTTTGCTTTTCTCTAGTTTGAACAACCATGGCTGAGATTGCTAGGGAAAATGGATGGCATGAAAGATCATTGGAGGAAGGAGTTGTTGGAAATGCAAAAGATGGTGGGCAAGTTCATGTGGAACATGAGAATCCAAGCGTTGCTGAAAGTACCAGAAAATCAACCTGTCTGCTCTCTGTACCATTTTTGCAGAAGGTAGTTTCTCCTTCATTCCTTAGAAAAATTAAAAAAAAAATACTATGATTTGAATTCTATGCTTTCTAAGCTTTGAATTGTTTTGCTATGAAATCAACTGCAATTATTGCTGTTTTGTATTCTTTATGGTGATGGTTTTGCTTTGTGTATCTTAACAGCTGATTGCAGAAGTATTTGGAACATATTTTGTAGTATTTGCGGGTTGTGCCGCAGTGGTGGTAAATCTGACTAAAGGAACTATTACATTTCCTGGTGTTTGTGTTGTGTGGGGGTTCGCTGTTATGGTCATGGTTTACTCAGTTGGTCACATCTCCGGCGCACATTTCAATCCGGCCGTGACCATCGCCTTCGCAACCTGTAAAAGGTTTCCATGGATACAGGTTCTTCTATTACAGATTAGTAATTATCATTGAAGCTTGATGAATACATGATACTTTCGTTATTTGAAATTATGACGCGGTTATAATATCTTCATATACAATGGAAGGTAATAGCTGAAATCAAAATTATGTAAAGTTTGTCTCATTTGAAGGGTTGTAAAACCACCCTTCCAATCAGTTTAAAGTACTTAAATAAGTTTCTTTTCTTTTAGATTCACCCTTGGATTATAAGTTTTTTGTTTGAAAGATTAGCTTTAGAATTGTTTAATTTATTTTTTGTTAGTTAAAAACTGACAGTTATCATTAAAAAAAAAAAGTGACAATTTTTTGAAGTAGAAAGTAAAGAATCTTTGGAGATCTTTTTGTGAATATAAATGTGTAAACAGAATTATGAATTTAGACTGGCTCTAAAATGAAGCACTGAAACTCTCTCTCTCTCTTTCTCTACTATAATACTTTCTTTCTTGTCAATCATGTTTGTTGGCGGATCATGATTATGATATGATGGACCCCATAACCCAGACTTAATTTATCAAGTCACGATGACTTAGGTTGTGTACTAGAACTTGGTGTAAACATGTGCACCCAGTATAGACCCAATTGTCAAATAAATGGACCTGTTTTGAGAAAATTAGTGATCAAATCAAGAGGCAATTTAATATCGTTGACTGTACACAATTTGATGATTGAGACACCTAAAGACCATTGATTTGGTCAGATACAAGGTGGAGTCAACCCCAAATTTCTCTCTTATGCAGACTTCCTAGGCCTTTGATCACCTAAAAGGGTCTTGATTGAGGCAATCTTTTATGGAAAGGTTTCTTTCTTTTTTTTTTTTTTTTTGGGGTGGGGAGATAAAAAAGTTTTGGAAAGGTAAAGAATACAGGTATGAAAATCTCCTCTTATAGAAAGATTCTAATGACTTATAGAGAATCAATAAAGGCATTTCTTCCCATCCAAATCATAAAAGTGAAGGCTCTGTTTTCATCCATGACAATACTCCCTTTGTTCATCTGCCCTTTCTCTAGATTGTAGTATAATTTCCTTCTTATCCATCTATCCAGGGCTAATGAGTCCTAATGGGTGTATCTGCCAAGTTTTATCAATATATGGACAGCTAAAAAGATTTTCAATGTATGTTAGTCCAGTGTGTAGCAGTAACTTTTCTAGCTGTCCAGAATTATGACCATATATATAACCATTTAATAGATCCATTGAACTATGTTTGGGTTGTTGGTTCTCTCCCTTTCTGAGACATGTAATCAATCCTTTCTGATTGTTCTACAGGTACCAGCTTATCTCTCAGCTCAGATATTGGGTGCAACCCTTGCAAGTGGAACGCTTCGCTTGTTATTTGATGGAAAGCGTGAGCATTTCCCAGGAACCATTCCTTCTGGATCAAACCTGCAATCCCTGGTGCTTGAGTTCATCATCACTTTCTATCTCATGTTTGTCATCTCTGGCGTTGCCACCGATAACAGAGCGGTAAGCATTATCGCTAAAATAGGCCATTGATGCTCAAAATGATCAATCTCCTGAGTTAGATGGCCAGATTACAATCAGTGCGAAATGATCGATAGTATATAAATTATCTTTACCATTCAATCCAATAGATGGATACAAATGTGAATCTTCATTTAGTCAGCTGGCCTATTGGATGGGGATACACCTAATTTTGCACCAACACCTAATGTCACTATAACTGATCAGTTAATAGCTTTACTTCTCAACAGCTCAACAAGAGTTTCTAGGGAAGATCATTTAACTGTTTCAATTATAAGGGTCAAAATATGTACCAAATTTCTAGGATTACTTTTAGGACTTTTGGGGTGCATTTGGCCGAATAGAGGATTCCGTAATAGAAAGGAAAATTGTTTTTATTTTTTGTGCAACCCATTATATATTCCTTTGTTTTATGCGACATATTTTCATTGTGGAAAAGGGAAAAAATTGAACTGATTGTCCTCGATAGAAGAGGATTTTAATTTTCCCATGGGAGGGATAGGAATGTAGAGCTCCTCCCTTGTTGCAACTACGAAGAAACTTTGTTTTGTTCCCTTTTGATGGCAATTGCAGATAGGAGAACTTGCTGGTCTTGCAGTTGGATCTACAGTCTTATTGAACGTGCTTCTGGCTGGGTATTATTCCCCTCAACTCCCTATAACTTCATCAACAGATTATCTATAGATGAAGCCTCTAACTGATAAGAGATTCATCTAGCAATACTAAACTACATACTTCAATCAATCTTGTATTTAGAGACTTCCATTTTCATTTGATACTCAAACATTGGATCCTCATAACCCCATCCATACATTTGTCTTTTGACAGTCCAATATCTGGGGCGTCGATGAATCCAGCAAGGAGCTTGGGGCCCGCGATCGTGGCCAGTCGTTATGAGAGCATATGGGTGTATGTTGTGGGGCCTATAGGTGGGGCGGTGTCGGGCGCATGGGCCTACAACCTCATCAGGTTCACCAACAAGCCCTTGCGTGAAATCACCAAGAGTGGTTCTTTCTTGAAAAGCATAAGGAGTGGCTCACAGTTGAATTAAATTTAAGAATGGCTCCTATTCTATCATGTCCATGGTATAGCTAAAAGAATAGATTGTTAGAATACTGCATCAATCAACAGTGCAATTTGCTGATCTTAGGCTGTTTATCTAGAAGTTGATCATAGAGGGATGAAGCTACAAACAACCCTTGTGAACTAATCATTTGTGTGCAAATGGATGTAGCTTGTACATTTGAAAAGAAATTATAGCACGAACATATGGCCATTACTCTTATCATTAAGGAGAAATCGTATTTAAATTGAATCCATGAAATTGTTCAATGGTGGTTGCGACCAAAGTGAGCAGGTATGCAAGTTTCCTCTTTTATCACATTTTCTTCTTTATTATGCATAATAAAGCAAGTGGGAGCTTTAGATATGATGCAAGGAATAACATCAAATCCAAGGGGTAGCTCAATTGGCCTAGGACCACGGTTTGCATCCGGAAGTTATAGGTTCGAAACTGCACTACCACACTGGGGCTACTAGCAAAAAAAAAAAAAAGAATAACATCATCACAGGTGGGAAGATGCCATGGCGCTTTAGGCTCACTTTGCACTTTGCCAAAAATGTATCGAGGGGGGCCTTATCTATCTATATTATAGGACAAAAACCATGGATGGAAAGTCCTGCCATGTGTCAACAATCTAAAATTTTTATTATTTGACACTTGATAGTACTTTCCTTAAACATTTAATACCATCTTCTCACATTTTCTTAAACATTTAATACTCATGGATGGAAAGTCCTGCCATGTGTCAACAATCGATTTTTATTATTTGACACTTGGCAGTATTTTAGTAATATTTTTAGACCTGGACTTAGCACGGGTCTTTTTTGCTAGTTATAACTAGTGGTTCTACATTTAAGTCGAATCAAACTGGTTGTTATCTTAGCCATTTTGTGTGAACCATAATCAGTAACCATTGAGGCTCATGTCCTTTCGGTTCAATCCAACCACAGCCTAAGCCTCTAGTCAAGAGACACCCGTTGAACCAAAGCCTAAGTCTATGTGTTTATGATACCTGAATACTTGTACGAGCCCAACATATCTGTATCGGACCGATATAACACTTGTATTGGTACCTGATACTGCACCGACGTTTCTAGGAAACAAGTTTAAAGTCATTTATTTCATATAGTTCTTTTAATAGTTTTACTTCTCACCATAAATAAATAAATAAATAAATAAAAAAACTAGAAAAGGACAAAAACAATCATAATTTCATTTCAAAAGTGATCTAAAGAAAAATTAAGACTCTCCATCAGAACAATAGGGCCGTTATGCTCATTACTAAACTTGTTGAAGAGATGAAACATAACCAAGGTATATCTTTTTTATCAGAAGTTGAATCGATCATCAGAAGAAGAATTAGGCAAAAAATGAGGATACATTCTGGGAAAATGAAACTTCCATGGAACAGAAGCAAATGAAATGCTTTCATAAAATTTCTTGAAGAATCGAGAATGATGTTTTCATTCTGCACATGCCAAATCCTGAATTAGTAACTGCATCCAATCTCCGAAAAAGTCCCAATTGTTTCAAACTTTCCATTTTTGGAATGGGATATTTACAGAATCCCCATAAATAGGATCAACGAATCCATATCCGTGTCCTAAATTTCAAAAGTGAGGAGTTGTATTCATGATCCCCGTATTAGTGTCCGTATCCATATCCGTATTTGGGCATCATAGGTATGAATAGTTTATCTAAGAAGGAACCATAGCAGCCCTTAAAAATAAAAATATTACTTAGGGCGTAGTTCGAAAACTCTGCAACTACAGAAGGGTGTGCTGTGTAAATAAAGAAATCCTGTTGCAGAAAGAAAAAAAAAAAAAAGATGCAAACAGGCTGTTTTTGGGATTGAATTAACTAGGCCTTAATTGAGACCATTATGGTCGCCCATAAGGCTAACTTTAACCAAAATATAATGTTTCAAGAAAAATGCAAGGTGTGTGGGCCCACATGTAACACCCAATACAAGTCGGGTTTTCCTGATTTGGAGCTTCTTCTCAGTGAGTCATTATATTTATTTAGCAATACTAATCATAGTAGGATTAGAGAAAATCTATCTAGAACCATTTAGAAAAATCTCTCTAGAAGTTTTTGGAGTTTAAAGCACTATGTAGTATGTACAACTGTTGTGTAAGGGTGAACAGTATTGCGGCTTGTCTTGTTTTTAGTCTTTTATTCAATAAAGGATTCTGTAATGCAGAAAACAGTCCTTGAGGACTGTTTTTTTTATGGATTGTAATATAGCTTGGATTCTTCTCTTTTGGGCGATTAAGCTTGCTGGATTTTCCTTTATTTGTCCCTCGTTTTGGAAGTAACAAGGCTGAGAAACAGGTGCCAAACCATGACAGCATCATTTTAACCACTTTCAAATCATTTGCAGCAATGTAGCGACTGACCAAGGCCTAACCAGGTGCAGCCCATTTATTGATTCAATCTGATACAGGTCCCATTAGGATGAAATAAGGCACTATTGTTGACACACCATCATGATATTCAAGGCAAGCCTTTGGACCTGAAATTAGTAGGGCCGAGAGCAGGACACTAGTCTGGCACTAGATCATGGTTTTACCAATTTCACATTTAGTCTGAAACTTAAAATGTTTATTGAGACTCCATCCTCACCATCTTTGCATTCTATTCTCTTAGATATTTACATCTAAAACACCTTAAAAGTGACATAAAAAAGTAAGAAAAAATGATATTTTTACGTTCCTTTTGTTTTCTAGAATTTTTGCTCTAGTAAAAAGGGCAGACACAAACCCTGTTATAGAACCATGTCCAACTTCATGGCATAAGAATTCAGCTCAGATCCAGCTCCAGCTAACGGGCCTTAGTCTTCTCTGTTTTCAGACCATTTCAAAGCCACCTTCAAAACTGGCGGTATTCTGAACTACATACTTCTGTTTTTTGTTTTTTGTTTTTTTTCCTGACCTCATAAACATTCCTCTGTTTTACATTCAATCCTGGCATTGTGTTGCAGTAATGAGTCCATTCAGAGGCAGCAATCCATCCTGTTAAAACTTAATTAATTATTTTCCCAATTTTCAGTTTTTACAACTAAAGTGGAAGAACCAAATCCAGGAAATAGTAAAGCCAGCCCTTCCTTTTCAATGTTGTATAAAGAATTTCTTCCTTCCTCTTTTAAGGAGTGGTAAATGTGCACATGACCTTGTTAATTTGGAGTATCTTTCAATAAGAAATGGAGTTTTCTCAGCCTTGGTACTTTTTCTCCCCCCTTTTGTTGACCCTTGCTGAAGACCTCCTAATTTGCAAAATTCATTTTTTACTTAATTCTCGACCACGTATGCCTAACCAGAAAAATATTGCATGGATCAGATTGCAGTCTACAACCCATTTATTAGAAGTGACATACAAAGTCACTTGGAAAGCCAACTTCCAGGCTTCAGAGACAGCCTTGTCTTCCAAGGCCAAAAGTAAATTACATTCATTACTTACTACACAGAAGTTATACGCCTGATCCTGCCAAACGACGCCTTGATGCATTTGAAACAAACACTTGACCAAGCTTATCAGCCTCATGCATTAATGGCCTCTCTTCGAGTGGCTTATAATGCCGAAGCCAAACGCCAGTATACACCTGGAAGATCAAATGCAAGAATCAAGTACTGCATTTCCGGAAAGGGATAAAAAAAATTAAGTTTGGGAGGATAGTCCAGTACCAAGAACTGCATTTCAGGAATGAATCTAAAAGATTAAATTTAGAAGGTATGTACCAGTAGTATGTGATTGTCACACAATAGGCCATGAGTTTGTACATGTGGGCTCCAACTGGTACAGACCATATCTAAGATCCTTGCCACCAGTAATCAGTCATATCTTGACATTGAATATGTTCTGTTGCATTCTTAACCATCTATCTTAAGGCTATAATTAACAGGTTTATGATATCTTTACCAGGAATATTTTGGAACCATCTATTATTATATTGAGGCTTATTGGATGAATGGTCTGGATGAATGAACCATATGCCACCGATTGTACATTCTACAAAGCCCAAGGGTACAGAGCATATATCCTCAGGTCAAGCAGCATGTATTTTATCCTTTTATTTAAATAACAGAAAACAAAAAGGGAAGGCAAAAATGTGTGTCATCAAAATTGATAATAACCTGTTGAGGCCTCATGATCTTTGTATCAGGATCATCTAGTGACTCACGCCAATGTGATAAGTAGCCAGCCATACGAGGAATGGCAAACAGAACAGTAAAGAACTCCGTATGAAATCCCATTGCACTGATTAACAAATATTTCAAATGAGTGGTAACTCCAATAAGAGGAAAAACAAAATAATTTATTGATGCATACTTATAGATTAGACCGGAGTAGAAATCAACATTTGGATAAAGCTTCCGCTTAACAAAGTATTCATCTGATAATGCAGCTTTCTCAAGTGCTACAGCAACCTGCAAACAATGTATTTAAGATATAAAACCCCAGAAAATGCAGATAGAACCTTAGTTGACCTTTTTGTTTAATATTAAGAATCAAAACATAAAACTTACTATAAAGAAAAAGGTCATAACAAGTTGAATCCATGCCAATTTGCAGTGTATTTTACTCAATCATAGAGGCCAAAGGTTGCTAAGCTAGGAACTTCAGTCAGAACTTACGAGGATTCCCTCCACGACGGGATCATCAGTTAATGGGTATGGATTGGCCCTCTTCCACAAAATGGGTGCCAATAGAATGCCCTTCTTTAAGATAGAATTACTATGCCAATTATTGCAAAAAAAATGCATTAAATTTAGGGACAGAAGAAAAATACCTCAATAAGAGGATCGCGCCCAACAATGGAAAAGACTTCCTCTGCCAATTTACGTATGACCTTGGCACGGGGATCATAGTTTTTGTACACACGATGGCCAAAACCAGACATCTTTCGCTTCCTATGTGGATACCCAGTGGGGAGACAAAAGACAGTAGTAAGATTAAACAAAAGTTTACACTATGAAACAAATGATTGCATTGCCCAAACCAGCTTTCATAGCAATCATTAGAACACATGCACAAGAAAGCCTTACCTGTTTTTAACACCTTCAATGAAGTCCGGAATATTCTCGACAGTTCCGATCTCACGCAGCATTTTCAAGACAGCCTACAACACACTAGTTTAGAAATTAAAGCACGTCTGTAAAGCGAATTTTTCATTTTTCATTTTGATGGGTCATTAGATCTCCTCAAAAGGAAGTTAATGTCCAAATGGCACAAAGATAAACAAAGGTTTACATGGAGAGGCTAAAGAACAAGCATTGTGAAAATGGTAGACATTGACCCACGAACATTCATTCTCTATCAATCCTATGCTTTGCTAGAATTGGGTAACCGATTGGCCACTTCCACCCAATTCTGTGAAGGTGATTCTTGAATCCAAGCAGAGAGATGATCTCACTGAAAAAAGAAGTTGATCTCGGCCATTACTTTATTTGGTTCAATGTTACAATTCCTCATCAAATCTTCAGATTAAGAAATTGTAACAAGTCTTCAGATTAAGAAAAGAATAAATTACATTCTTACATAGTTGCATCACCTCGCAGGACAAGTAGATGTTTCATGGGAGCACGATGTTTTGAACTGAAAATTCAAGCTTGACAAGGGATGGAGTAGAACATGAAATGAGAAAAATAAAGGCTTTATCAAATACCTCATTTGCTCCTCCATGCAGAGGCCCATACAATGCTCCAACAGCTCCAGCAAGAGCAGTGTAGACATCCACACCACTGTAAATTAACATCAGAAACGTGAGATTATTTTCTAGTCGGTTTCAGGTTCTGAAGCAGAAAAAGATGCACACCTAGAAGCAAGATGTCTTGCAGCAGCTGTTGAACAGTTCATCTCATGTTCAGCATGGAGTATGAAAAGAACATCCAGAACGCGAGCTAATCGAGGATTGGGTTGGTAGGACCTGTTGCTCCTGCAGTTTAAAAGGAAAAGGAATGATTACAACTGAATCACAGTGAAATCAATTTCTTATGGGTAAAAAATATTCATAGCACACGAATCATATAAACATCAGTTCATTGTCCCTTTAGCTCTTTCACTCAGTGTCTAATGAATGACATTCTGAGGAAGGCTGAGGAATTGCAACCGTAAGACTTGGGGAACATCAATATTGAGCCCAAAGTTGCCCATGAGCTTTCAATTGCTAAATGATGTTGACCATTAATAACAACAAAATAATGAACGTTCTAGCTTCACAACCTCCCCCCATCCCCCCACCACCGACATGTATGTGTACAACTCCCAAAACTAACCCCAAACCAGAATGTCAGTTGGCATAATTTTATGAAAACAGCAAGATCTTCAAATGTATAAAACAAATCACTGTCAATTCAGAATTGAATGAGCTCCAATATTAAAAAATAATGAATATGGATCATATACACATAGATAGATAGATAGATAGATAGATAGATAGATAGATAGAGAGGGAGAGGGAGAATAATAAACGAAGAAAAGGTTTTCTTGCAAACTTGCAATAGCATTACTTACAATGAATCCAACATATACAAGAAGTTCTCTGAATAAGAAAGTTTGCCTGAGGGAAGAACTGGGGGCCTTCCAGTCAGCCTCAAATAGGCAGCAGCTGCAATTGTTGTAGCCTGAAAATATAATTTTTATAATCATTATTATGAGTCATGAAGTAAATTGGCACTTCCAAGCAGTTCTGCTGCTGCAATCATGAAAGAATCCAGCTGGTCATAATGCAATCTTTGCATGGTTAACGTAGAACAAGACAAACTAAAGCGTGCATAGGAATTAAGTGTCATAAGCATTAGAAAAATATACTATGCATCCTGCATAGGTGAAATGATTGGTGACATGGCACTCCCTCCTATCAGGATGTCGCGTAGGAACTGACAAGTCATTAAGGTTTTTAAATTCAGTAAATGTGCACAATAGATATGCCAAATATCTCATGGCCACTTTTAAGTTGTTGTTTATTGCTAAGGTTCACAAATATCTTTTTCAAAGTCTACCTTTATCTTTCTAACAGCTTTTCTTTCTAATTCCATTTATGCCTCTCTCTAATCCTAACTCATAATGTCTCCTAATAACTTTTCCTTCTAATCCCATTTACACCTCTTTCTAATCCTATCCAATACATCTTCTAAATTCTAACTCCTAATCCAAGCTATGCCTATTTCAAATCCTATTTGATAAAACCTCCTAAATTCTAATACCCCATTTATAATCCCATCAAATCCATAACATCAATAAAGCATGGGTCTCCCCAGATCTTAAATAATAATAAAAATGCATATATCCACGTTTCTTTCATCATTCAATATTTCCACACATTCATGTCTTTCCAAGGATGAATACTCAACAGACATATACATATGTAACGCTCAAGATGCAAAGAAAACCATAAGTTGATTCATAGTCGAATCTGTCAGATTCAAAAGATATCTACCTCAATCAAAGAGATAAATAGGTTGTCCAATTCATGGAGCTCACTACCTTACATCCGATGTCCCTGTAGCCATAACGTTTGCCCAAGTTAGACTACTTCCATCTGATCAGTGGCTGCCCCTTTCTGCACTCATCTACATCTACATTGTTATTACAGTAGCTAATCTGTAAGTATTTTACTGAATTTAATTAAATATGGATATAGTAACATTAAAGTCCATCTGTTTCATGTAATTCAATTCCGATGATTGTATTTCTACAAGTGGTTTAAAATGAAGAATCAAAGATGAATGTCCAAAAATAACCATAAAAAACCCCTCCTTTAATGGGAATTGAATAAAGGGGCCCAGACATCACCCTAGTAATTCAAATCCGAGGAAATTCAAGGTCACATCTGCATCATCACCTAGTATCCTTCAACCCTCACCATATATTATCACATCTTTATAATCCTTCGGTGGAGCTAATTTGACCATGAAATCCTATGTATTCAATTCCTCCATATTCTATGCAAACAAACAGACTTTACATGTGCCAATTACCAGCAAGGCACAATATAAAAATACACTTTTTTCACTGTGGTCTCATTTAAGAACCATGAGCGTTTCCAGTTAAGTTTACTAAAACTAGGGGATTACATTCCAGGTAATTGACAACTTAACACACCCCACAGGCCACAACCCCAACCCAACCACTCCCATAAATTTCAATTTAAGTGGGGCAAACCTTCTGATTTATATTTGGTATGCTCTCTTAGAACTCTTAAGATATTTCTATTCCCACATTGATCTCCTTTTGAGAGGTCTCAAGCAACTATCACATTTATTCGTATTTTTCTTTTCTTTTCCATTTTTCCACTTGTTTTTTATATATTTTTTTATATATTTTTATTAACCTTTCTTACTAGGACTAATTACCCTCCCTCTTCCTTTCCCTAAAAGATCTATTTAAGTCATGCTAAAATGACAAAAAACAAATGAAAATCAATATATTAGCTTCTATTCTGTTTTCGTTAGCTTTATATATATATATATATATATTACCCATACAATTGTCTTTTTCCCAAAAAATTCACTCTACACTTCAATTTTTATTTTTTCTTTTATCTTATTTCATGCTGTCGATGCTTTTTTATTTTTATTTCACTTTTGAACTTATTTTACTTTTATCTTCATTTTCATTCTTTCTATTTCTTTAATTCTTAAAAAACCTTTTTGGATGTTCTTTTAAAAAAAAATTATAAATGTCATTAGACTTCTATTTTTCTATCAAGAAATTAAGTACACAAATAAAAACTGAGAATAAAGATTTTGAGTTTAAAAAACTTTCCAATTGATTGTTCTTAAGTTGGTTTTTCATTTCTCATTGTTTATCGTATTTTTCTATTTTACACCTACAATTTTTTTCCTTAACTACAGGAGTTTCACCCATTCAAGCAGCCACATTGCTGCACTCGACCAAGAGGTTGTGCGAATATTTTAATAGCACTCTGTTCCATTGGGCTTCATCACAATTCCACTTCCACTCCCATTGTTCCCATGGGCCATGGCCACCACAGCACTGCCGCAAAGGCCACCATCACCTCTGCCACTACAACCGCAACCTCGACCAATACGACCACAACCACAAGTACTACCACGGCCTAATAATAATAGTAATAATAATAATAACAAATGCTTGAAAAAGAAATTTCTCAAATAGGAGCCTCAATGATATAAGCAAACATGCAAAATGCAATGTTAAGGCATATTCAGCTACTAATATTTATCATCATCATCAAAGTCTTGTCCCAACTATGTTGGGTTAGCTACATGAAATCTTTTTCCCCTGCCAAATCCTCGGATATGTCACACTTCTGCAGATCTATCCTTGATAATTCCATCCATGTCCTCCTCAGCAGGCCTACACTTTCCCCTTGAGGGGCCATCAGTACTAATATTTATGTCTTCTGTAGATATATATTAAAAAGAATAGAATATCAAGATAGATATATGATTGAGGAGTAGGCTAGCATGGAATATATATGCACCTAAATGAAAATTGCAAAAAGATTATAATGAAACTTAAAATGTTTTTTTTAAAAAATAAAATAAGTCTAATCTTCACTCCCAAAGTCTAAGTCTATTCTACGTCGAGCAAGACCTGCGCAAGAGTCAAAATAAGTGGTCAAACCCTCTGGTCCATAGCTAACCAGCCCATCGATAGCACACTGAAGCTTAGTCAAGTTTATTTTAAACTCTTATTGTAATGTTTTTCCTAGTTTGGAGCGGTGGTCTAATACTGTGATATTAACCTACATGCCTAGTGGATCCCTCAGCAGCTAGATGAGGATGTGACGCCTCTTCCACTGAGCTCTGAGGCAAGTCTCAATTCTGATTTCAATTATGTCTTTAACATGCATGCTAGTGTATTAGAGTTGAGTTTTGTAAGCATAAAAAAGAAGGAATCTATAATTTTCAGTAAGCAGTATGACAATGTAAGACATACCTTTCCAAGTATGCGCACTATTTGTTTGTCTCTTACTTGCTTTGACTTGTAAAGATCCTGGCCCTATGGAAGCAATGGCACTTCAGATCAGAAAGACCTAACATTACCAGGCACCAGTCTTTATGTATATAAGTATTGGCTTATAAAACATCAAAACCATAATCAAAAGGTTGAATTGACTCTTGAGTGCACTTCAAACCTATAGTAATCAATCTCAGTGCCAAGTTGTAATGTTCTTCAGAGTTTTAAGCCTCAAAAGACATCTATTCAGTCTTGCTTTCAGAACAACAACAAAAATAATAATAATAATAATAATAAATAAAAAAAAATGAGTTACTTCATAATTAGCAATTACACACCTGGTTTTTATCCCTTACTATGTTTTAGGTTTCATAATTAGCCTTCAAAAGGAGGAGATAGATGCACTTTATGTCAGATCAGTGCTACCAAACCACAAAGTTGGTAGATACATATTGCTCAAGCAGAATAAATAACACAAAAGGCATAAACCCTGGATTTTGTTAGTCCTCCCAGATTTGGGAAAACAAGAAGACAATTTCCTTTTTTTTTTTTTGGAGAGAGCTACTGCCAAAAATAAAGGGGAAGAAGGAAAGGAAAGGGAGTGCATTACACTTTCCCCAGGCATTAAATTCCATAGCATATGTGGTAACTAGCTTGATCTATCTACGTAGATGTAAGGATGGGAACTCGAGATTTTCAAACTGTTGCTTACTCTGAGAGCGGGATTGGCATCTGGATAGAACACTGAGAGAGCGCTCATTGCACTGACAAGGACACCCATCGGGTGTGCATCATGAGGCATTGCTTGAATAATATCCTGCAAAAGAGAACAACCAATAACAGGATTACTTGGGAGAAGGCTGAAGAATCTTACACTGAACTAGCATTGTATGAAAATATTATCACTAATAGTATGAAACTCAGTTAAAAAGAAAAGAAAACATCTGATAGAAAACCATGATGCAAGCTTTTTAACAGATGCTTCAGAAAATAGGTAATCAAAACACAATGTTCTTCGACAAGAGCCCATGGCACAGTGAAAGGTGCTCACTATGGCAACCATGAGGTCTGGGTTTGAGTCATGTTACCAATCAACAAATAAGATATCAAAAAAATCCACAATGTTCCTTTGTTGCATCAATTCATTTGCCAACTTATAGAAACTAATGTGCGAGTGGGATACGATGATGCTGCCACCAAATCAATTAAGTGTATATTTACTGAAAACCCCCAATTGAAATGCAAAGAAAGATGCAGCTTCAAGGGGGGCAAGAAAAAAGGGATATAAACATACCAAAAGGCCCTGAGGAACAGCAGAATGTTGAGAAACTGCAAATTCCCATTCTGCTAATTGACTCTGAGTTGGTAAATTCCCATACACTGTAGAAAGAAATGGATTATACATCAATAACTCAGAAAAAAAATAACAGAAAATACAAACAGTAAGAAAGATGCCTCTCAATAAGACTGAAGTTTAGAAGAAAAAAAAATACTCACTTAAAAGATAGGCCACTTCAAGAAATGAGCTACCCTCAGCCAACTCCTCAATAGGGTAGCCTCTGTACCTTAAAACCCCCTCATCACCATCAATATAACAAATCATTGATCGGACAGGGGCAGTGTTAAGATATCCTGGATCGTAGAGTTTAAGCCCTTTGTCATAATTTCCTGTCGTTATCTGCAAGACCATGATCATGATCATTTATAACAAACCAAAATGCTCATAAAATAAAATGATTTTCAACACAGAACCTCTACAGCCTGTTTGTTTGCTGGAATTCACATAACTAACTCCTGTCAACGAGAATTTTAAAATCTCCAAATGCTGTCCCCTAGCAGTTTCCCAGATCCTATCATACATCGTAGCACTAAAAGTGCTTAAATAGGGTAAAATTTGAAAGGCCAAAAGTGACATTTCTAAAGGCTGAGCTTTTGGAATTCTAGCAATCAATCAAAGAATTTCAAATGCTTCATAGAAATTCCCTAAAATGATTTTTGGGTCCTGTGGGTGTAGAACCCATGCTTCCCATGAGCGAAGGGATAAAATCTGAACCACTTAAAATGAAGACCCTTCCATCAAACCCAGAAAGTCCTGAAATTTTATTCAAATAAGGGCGCGCTTGTGTTCCGTGCTACACTAAAATCCACATTTTGTGTGGGGAAAAAGGTTAAAAATGAACTAAATTTTCCATGATTCCTCGGAAAAGCCTTTCCCATGGGGTCAGAAAGAAAAAATAAATTCTGCAAACCAGTTTTTGCGCCCCTACACAAACTTTCCAAGAATTGTCCACGACTAACAAAGCAACTAACACAACATTATCCATTAATCACATTATTAATCATCTCTTCGCCTTCACAGTGGAAGAAATGTGCCCTAGCTAACAAATAACAGCAACAGATCAGGCAATAAGAAAACTCAATCCACAGCCAAACAACCAAATTCATGAAATTCACCATCTCATCCCCTATCATTCATCTACTCCAGATCTACAAATCACTCCAAATCATTCACAACAAATACATTTCAATACCTTCTTGAAATCGTTAGCTTTCACCGTTCCATCTTCTGACACCTGAATTTCGTAATTCTTCCCAGTTCTTCCATCGATTATCTTCAATGAGCCCTTCCGATTCCCTGGAGGCGGAGCGATCGCTTGTGCAGAGGTGGCGGAAGGCTCCAGAAGCGGCGGAGCTCCGCCGGCGGTTAGATGCGCAGAAAGAACGGATAATCTTGCACGAGCTAAAATGGACGGATCGATCGTCTCCATCGTCAGCGATGGTGTTGTTGAAATGCGAATGAGAGAACAGAAACCCTAGAAAATTTGCAGATTTCTGAAGCTATTGAGAGAGAGAGAGAGAGAGAGATTTCAATGGGTTTGGAAAGTCTTCTACGACTTCGATGACTTTTATGGCGCGAGTTCGTTCGTGCCCAACCCATCTACCGACCCGCTAATTGTGAATCGTGTAGCACGTGCTGCAGCTCCATCATGGGGCCCACTTAGAGATGATCCGGGCCGCTCATCTTGAATCCCATCCCATCCACTGATATAATCTCAGATTTTAGTTTTTAGCAGGAGTGGATTAAAGTTTCATTGTTTATCTCATTGTAATTTATGAATAGATCTAGTACTTATCAACAAAACCTAATAAGATAATTGAGATATTCTCATTCTATCATAGCTATAATTTCTTTTTGCTAAATCTATGATCTACTGTTCATAAACATGGATAAGTACTAAGTAGAGAATGGCAACACTCTACCATCATTTCAATTTGTATGTGTTGCCTAATCATTGGACCAAGGCTTGATAAAGGTTAGGTGAGGTGACACCTTATTAGATGCTTGATCATTGGACTCATCATCTTCTCTCCCTCAATAAAATGCTTGATTTGTTTTGTTTTTTTTTCTTTTTTAGAGGTCAAGATTTTCAATCTTATTAGCAACTCATTATTATACTATTCACCAACATTTGTAGGATCTTTGAACTTGGCATCTCTTTTAACGTTTATTAATTCAAAGAGAGAAGAATAGTGCAATAGATTGTGGCTGTCTTCTTATGCACTTTTTGGTTTGTTTTATTTTGCGGTATTATTTATAGGGTTTTATTCTGGCGAGAACAGTTCTCACCAAAATAGTGAGAACTCTCATCCTCACCATTCATTTCGTCAAAATGATCGGACGGCAAGAGAAAGAGGATATAAGATTGGACCCCCCCCCCCAAAATCCCTCCTTCTTCCCTCCCGTTTCCTCCTTCCTCTCTCCCTCATCACCACCGGTTTAGCACATCTCTCTCCCGGTCGTCGTCGCACACCTCTCTCCCGGTCGTCCGACACCTCTCTCCCGGCCAGGCCCACCCAGATTTCACTTTTCCCCCAAATCCCCTCCTTCCTTTCTCCTGTTTTCCTCCATCTCTCTCCCTCACCGAACCGGACAGCGCCTCGAGCTCCATCGGCAGCGGCAAAAGGGGCAAGGCAGATCGCCCAGGACCGACAACCCATTTGACAGACCTGCTGCTCTGCTCTCCCACGACGAAGACAAACAGTCTTCGATCTCTCTCCTGTGTCGCAAGGGTGAAGAAACAGTCCAGGTGCCCCAGATCTACTCGGTGAACGTACTCCGTTCCAAAATATGATCTGGTTTGCCTAACCCTCCTCTTTATTTTACTTTTTTTAATTTTTATGCTTCTGTTTGTTTTCTTCTCCTCCATTATTCTCTTTGATCGTGTGCGTGCAATGAGATTTTCAAGGGTGTAACGACAATGTTTTTCTATTATCAGTTTATATTGCTCAGTTGTGGAAGATGGAAGCCCCCTGAAACAATGTTTAGGAAAGTGGGTTAGATGAATGCTTTTTTTTTTCTCTGGAATTTGATATCCTGGAAAGTTAACCCCAGTTATGCAAAAGCACAGAAACCTGATTTCTCTAAAAGTGGTAGTTTGAGTGGCTTAAGATTGCATCAAACAACATTGTTTTTCAGGGAAAAAGAGAAGAGAATCTATCATTAAGGAATAGATGGATTTTCCCTAAAACTTTTGGAACAGCCAAAAGAGTTGTTTCCAGAGCTGCAGCGGTGTTTGAGAAACAAGTATGAAGATGAATCATGAAAACCCACATGGGATATGGGTGTGGGTGTGTTTTGCGAGTTTGCCTATTACAAACAGTGGGTTGGGCAGATTGCTCGTTGTATCCATATAAAACTATTTGTTTGGTGTTTTCTGATACAGTTATTGGACCTGAGACTGAACCAGAAAGACAAAGTGATATAGAGTCTTTCTCAGTTTCTTCTCTGAGACATGTTGGGTGGGAAAAACAGAAAAAGAAAAGCAGCTGTATTTTTGTTCTTTAAGTAAATGCATATTTGCTGTTGGGTCTTAATAATTTATGTCAGGTGCATGCATGAATATGTTTGTTCATAATTTGCATACTTGCATATGAGAATTATCAAGCAAATGCATATGGATAATTTGTTTTTTTTTTTCATTGATTGTATTTTAATATCTTTTTCAATGATTGATTTTTCAGTTATTTTTCAAGTTCTTCTCATCACTCTAATAATTTCTTGATAACATAGTTTCAGTGTGTTGGGCGATGGAGGGTAGTGTTTATTTGGATTTGAATCTTGCTTGTGGCTGAATTGAATACATTTGGAACAATAATCTGGATGCTAACTCTTCATGACAGGATGTCATCGTCTAATTCTTATTCCACCGAGTATGCGCCAAAATGCTCATGTGGAGAGATGATTTGTCTGACCTCTCGTACAAGTTCTAATCCAAATAGAAAGTTTTGGAGATGTCCTAATTGGAAAGTATGTACTTTATATTTTTGTGTTTAGCAACAATGTTATAGTGTGCAGATTAGAAATAATCTTAACTAAATTATATGTTATTCTTTTTTGTAGGATGGAAAAGGTTGTGGTAGATTCATATGGAAAGATGAAGTGGAAAGAATATAGCCGACCTTATCGAAGATTTGAGGAATACAATTGAGAAGCAGAATGAAATCTTTTGGGCAGCAGTTCAAGAGATGAAATATGCATATGAAGTTGGGAAAAAATCAAATAAATTTCATTGTATATTGGTGTTTTTCTATTGTCTTATAAGTTTAATGTGCATTATGAAAACATTCTGTTAAAGTGTATGTTTTTGAGAGATCAATCTTGTAGATGTCTGACCATGACTAGATTTTGTATATGTTGATGAACCCAATGAATGGATATTGTATATGTTGATGAACCCAATGTTTTTGAGAAATCAATCTATGGATGTCTGATCATGACTATAAATTTCATTTTATAGTGGTTGCTTGCTACTTGAGTGGAATGTATCCAAATATCCCAGGTGGAAGTATGCTTGATTGGCCAAATTATTAGTACTTGAAACATCACTGAAGAACCAACATCACAACATCAAAAAAATGAAAATTTTTTTGTGTCAACCCATATTCATTTGCCTTCCATTAGTCTGTTGCACTAAATGTATACATACAAATCCTGGCAATTTGAAGCAATCGTTTAAGCAGGAAATATACATGTGAGGTAAGGATTTTTAACTTCAACATATCCTGGTCTGTAGTCTCTTGCTGAAGACTGTATGCTGGCACCACAATTGCAACCCAAACACACTGGCAACTAGAATCATTTCTCCCAAATGAAATGTCCCTAAACTGGTAAGAGTATGCACAACTCATAATCTGTTATAACATCTACAAGATCTGATTAAAATCCTTGTTGTAAAAGTGGGTATATACTTCCTTTGAATCATAATAATAATAATAAAATAAAAAAAAAAACTGTACCTAGGAAGCTGTAACCACTAACCAGTACAACTAAGCCAGAACGAGTTAGATAAGAGCAGAGAAGGCTCCTGTGATGCATTTATGGACCTTCTGTCGTAAGGATTTATTTAACTTC
Source organism: Litsea cubeba (assembly GCA_012931725.1). Classification (NCBI taxonomy): domain Eukaryota; kingdom Viridiplantae; phylum Streptophyta; class Magnoliopsida; order Laurales; family Lauraceae; genus Litsea; species Litsea cubeba. Next base: position 2,004,356 of record CM022948.1, read on the forward strand.
AACATGTCCTGGTTTACAGGATCCTTGCTGAAGAATGAATACTGGCGCAACAGTAATGCTCCCAATTAAACCATTAACTTATAACTTTTCTTCATAAACCAAATGTCCCTTAAAAGGCACATGCCAGTAAGACATGTTTTGCACCAATATTAGTAATAGCTCTTCAAGCCTCGATCTGAAATAGAACATTTGGTGAGCATAAACAAATTTGGCGACCATAACAATAGATCAGGCCTGCCATATCCAGTTACATATCTCACTACATAGTACATACAAATAGTCCATTCTCAACTACAAAAAAACATCTACAGGCACCCAGTCATAATACAATAGTAGGGACAGACCAATTACCCATCTTTCCATTACCAAATAACATCATAATAAAGTTGGATTCCAAATACACAAAATGAAATTAACAATCTTGGCCATTTACAAAAAATGGAAAGCCCTATCCAATAACAACAACAATTGAAACCCTATAAAAAAATGTCATTTATGTGTCAATGTCTTCCAATGGCCACACCCATCACCAATGTCTGTGTCACTTGAAGCCTACAAGATAAAAGTATAAACAAATCATTAGAAAAAATGATGCATAAATAATTGAGATTTTGAGTGACCGAGTTATACCTAAATTTGTGTCAATGTCTCATCCTCAGAATAAGACCTCTCTGATGCCTCACCTTCCATGAATGCCTCAAAGTTATTTTCTAAACCACTCTCATCATTTGCAGAGACATGGACTACAGAACTGAAATAAATAGATGCAATAATTAGTAGCATAAATATTAGCATTATAGAAACAAATAATAATAAAAACCACATGTCTAGAAACATATAAATGGAATAATACATCTTGACAAGCGCAGGACAATTGCGCCTGTCATGTTCAACACCACACTTGCCACATCCACGACAAAGTCTATCTTTTTTTATCGCCTTTTCTTTAGAGGACTTCAATCTCTTTAGGCGACTCTTTGTAATAGCATTCTTTGGTGCAAGATATCTTTCTCGAGAACAAGCACTCTTATATTTTCTCTTATCGTTATCTTCTGTCCGAACTTCTTTTTCATTGATCTCGCAAATACTCTTTTTAAGCTCGTGTAAAACCCTTTTTGCATGGTGGTATGCTTCTTTAGACAATGACACTTCATCAACAACAATCGCAGCATCATATGATAAATCTCCATGTCGTGCAAGCAACGAACCATCAAATGAAGATAACATATTTCTGTCAGAATCATCATCTACTCTTGCATGTCTTGTCCATCTTCTCAAAATAAAATGTTCAGGCAATGTATACATTTTCTCTTGTTTCAAAACACAAATGATATGTCCACATGGAATCCCTTGAAATTCAAATAAATGACAAGAACAATTTGCATCTTTATCTTCCTTTTTGAAAACGACAGTTCGTTGGATTTCTTTATCATTTCTGAATGATGAGACAATATAAATCCGTTGGTCCACTTCATCTTTTACTAGCTCAGCAATCCCAGATGTTATAAACATGAACTGATCTTAGAACTTGTAGAACATCTTCTTCGTATATATTTCTGACATCTGCTGCTCCATTGGCAAGTCTGTCACCAGTTTTGGCCTTCCATTTTGAGTGTCATGATTTTCCTTCAACTGACGATATTTCTGTATTGCGATGCCTTGTTCAAACCGAAATATAAAATCACACAAAGCATTATTTTGTGTCACGTATTGCTTCAAGAAGGTATTGATACTTTCTGATCTTGAAGTTGTAGACATCCCTGTAAAAAATAAGCATCGCATATATATTGGTATCCACATGTGACGAATATCATACATCGCATTTAGCCAATCATTGTTTGCCACATTATATTCTTCCAACATATTCTTCCAATCCAATTCAAAGTCTTCGATTGTGATGGAGTTGTATGTGATTTTTTTAACTTTTGGGATCAAGCAATCCTTAAGTATCGCAACTCCACCTAAATTCTTCTGTAGATTTTCCGTTATGTGCCATAAACAATAACGGTGGTTTATTGTGGGGAAAACAAACTTTATCGCTTTTGTCATTGCAGGATCTTGGTCCGTCAAAAATGACTTTGGTGGGTCTCCAGGCATAGCTTCAAGCCATTTTTTGAAAACCCAAACTAAAGTGTCAAAAGTTTCATTTGATATCAGGCAACATCCAAATAGTATTGATTGATTGTGGTGATTAACTCCAGTGAACGCACCAAAAATCAGACCATATCTATTCGTATTCTACGTTGTATCGAACGAAACAACATCACCAAATTCCTCATATGATTTCTGAAAGTAATAATCAGCCCAAACCATATGTCTTATGTGGTCTTCATCATCTTTTTCTATAGAAAAAATGTTTCTTGGATCTTTCTCTTTCATTTGACTGAAGTAGGCATAGAACATGTCACCGTCATTATCCTTTATTTCTTCCCTTTTGTCTTGAATATGATTTCGAAAATCTGTTTCAGTGAAACCAACTTTGTCTCTCCCACCTGCTTAGACCACTAATAGCCCCATTTGTTTATTTGGCCTTATATTAGTAGCCCCATAAGTATCTATCAATTTTTTTTTTGAGCAGTAATGCTACAATGTGATCTTAGTATGTGAGTCTTTTTAGGGGTACTCAATATGTGGGAATGTTCCGACACAACTTTAAATACTATCCACCACCCCTCTTTGGTTCTTTTAATTTGAAGAAAAGCACTACAATTCTCTCGCGTATCCAAGGTCCGTCTTTGATTTCCATTTTCGTAACTAATCTTTTCTTTCCTACAACTCTCTTTACAGCACATAAATTTTTTCCTCACTACTTCATTATTGACCGTTTTCTCTAAGCTTCGTCTGATGCTAAAACCCGCCACTTTCGCGTAACTGTTATAAGCATTATAAGCATCCTCTATATTTTCAAAAAGTTGTCCTACCTTTGGTAATTTCTCCTCATCAACTTGTGGTAAAAATGTGTTAATTGGTAAGGATGGACCAACGTCGTTCTGTAGATGATTTAAGCACGATAATAGCACCACACCGGAACAATACATGTAATAAGAAACTAATTACATCCTCAGAATTAGGAAAATATGCCAACAACACAACATTGATAATTCCAACCAAAAGAAGAAGTAATAGAAAATCAAGACTTCCAAATCTAGTAAGGATTCTTCACATATTTCTGCATTAATTATGAGGACATCCAGCCCATAAAAAGACTATAAAATTCAATAGTAGAATGTGATGAAAAAAATAGAGAAAATGCTCATGTAGAGTGGTGGCAAAATCATGAGGAAGTATATAAATCGAAAATGGATTAGACTTGACATAGTTAATGGGATCTTTTAGTTAAAATTGCATTTTCCTATTGTATCTCATGCTGTTCACTACTATCTGAATGAACTAAACAAGGGAAGCCTTTATCTAATGATGTCATGATTGTAAGTTGGATGTCTGATTTAGAGTCGTTTAATTCGTCTGTCTCAATCTTTTGTCACTGGGGTTGATATTCATGTAACAGAAACTTCCAGTTGCAGGGAACTATTAATTTAAGAGATGCTTTCCTCTTGCATTTTTTTGTTTATTCTTGATCTCTTTGGACTATAAAAAGGTGGGCCAACCTGTACTACGTTTTGGAGAAAAAAAAATGGTCGCTCTTGAATCATTAGTCATCCGGATAAAAAGGTTGGCCTCCCTGCAATCTCAAGGCTCAACAGTAGGTGTTTAATTAGTTAGTGGGCCTCATAATCAAGTCTAGCTATTTGGTTGGAAACGAGGCTCAAACCAGCGGATGGGCATGTAAAACTTATACAAAGGCAGTGTACTCTTGGTTTGGCTGTCCCCTCCATTATATTTTTATACGATTTCAGATGATGGTTTAGCACTTTTGAGCATATTTTCCAAACAGAGTCAGATATTTTTCTGTAGAAAAGAATTAATTTATGGTGCTCATCTGCCATAAATTTTAAAGAAATTTTTCACAGAGAGATAGAGGGAGACGAGAGACTAACTTGAAAGGAGGAGCTGGGGATAACAGCCGATTGTGACGGGTTCTGAATCTCAGAGGGGACCGGAAGTTGCACGACCGGCGGAAGCTGTGAATGGTCCGAAAGCCAGAGCTGCAAATCCAGCTGTATATCGTCAAATGGGTCTTCGCCATCCATCTGGTACACCTGCGTTGCGACAGGGGAGAGAGATCGAAGGGATGGTCCGTCAAATGGGTTGTCGGTTGATGAGTGTTAAATATTGCATATTTTACCCCTCATTAGTCCGGGTTTTATCAGCATCTCATATGCATATCATTTGCTTTACACAGAAATTTTATCATTCTATTACATTAAACGGATTATCGGATAATCATACATAAATCTGATTATTTATAGCACATTTTTATGTAATTTTGCTTGTGTAGGTGGACCCCACGACTACCCAACCTTCTGACTAGTGTCCTGAGGCATTAAGAAGAGATTTCAATAAAGAAGTTACATGAAGAAATGTTGGTGAAGTGTTGAAGAATTCTAAAATAAGAGGATAAGACCTTATGCACAAAAAGAAATCACTTTCTAATATAAATGATTTGTTGGTGTATTGGTTAGACCTTTGATTGGTATAAAATAGGTTATAGGTTCAAATCCCAACAATTACATTTTTTTTTTACATATGAGCCAATCAAAAGCCTCCAAAATGAAGGACCACAAAAAGCACATAGAGCCAATCAAAAGCCTTCAAGTTGCTGGCTCAAATGTCTTCAAAGTTTCTATAAATTTGTATGTTGTTGTAGAGAAGAGGGGGATCTTTTGGCAAGTTAGTCTTTTAGGAATTTTATTTTACCTTCTCTATACTTTTAGATTGTAATTAGGAGATTCTTTGTAACTAATCTAGAGAGTGTGTGTGCAATTGAAGATTATTAATGAAGATTTGGAGCACTTTCTTGATGTTTAGTGACTAAAGCTCTTGGATTAGGCTCTCCTTTTGAAGCTAAGTAATGTGATTAGTTCAATTCCATGCATGTTTTAGTTTAAATTCCCTACTTGTGCCTTAATTGATTAATAGATTTTAGATCTAGTTGTGCTAATCTCTCTCATGCTCTATCTCTACACTTGATGCTCAAATAATCTCAATTGATGCTTTGTAGTTTGATTAAGTTCTATCACATATCATGCTCTAAAGCCCTTATCTTTGATCTTTTGTAGCTTGATTTTGATGATTTATTATTAGGGTAGCTAGATGATGATCTATGATCTTGGCCTTGATTTTCTTTTACTTTGATCTTCATTGTTATATCATCCAATCTAATTAGGCAAGAGATTGCTAATTGGATTGTAGACTTGGGAATTGAATTAGAACATGCATTGTTTGAATTAATTACATACTTAGTGGATTTTGGATTGCCTAATCTATTATTCTTATTGCTGTTAATTTAAATCTTTATTTGATTTGTTATTTTCACTTCTAGATTTCTAGATCTACACTTCACACCACTTATTTTAAAATCATACACATTTCACACCACATCTTCACCTTAAATCTTCCATTTCCACCACCATTTATCCACTAGTTTGGTGTAGTTTGTTATATTAGCTTAGACCTTGTTAATTTCATATTTTAGATTGTTAATTAATAGTTTACATTGCATAGTTTAGTAGTTTTAATTGTTTACTTCAATTTTCTATATTAGCTATATCTTAGTTCAATTCTCATTTAATTGGATTCATTGCTTGTTCCATCATCTCTTCGTGGGATCGATAAGCCGGACTCTTTAGTCATTTACTACTTGACGACACCGTAGTCTTGCGGTTAAAAGCTGCACATTTAAGTGTCGATCATCGGTCCCGGGCGATCTGCCTTGCCCCTTTTGCCGATGGAGCTCGAGGCGCTGTCCGGTTCGGTGAGGAAGAGAGATGGAGGAAAACAGGAGAAAGGAAGGAGGGGATTTGGGGGAAAAGTGAAATCTGGGTGGGCCTGGCCGGGAGAGAGGTGTCAGACGACCGGGAGAGAGGTGCGCGATGACGACCGGGAGAGAGATGCGCTAAACCGGTGGTGATGAGGGAGAGAGGAAGGAGGAAACGGGAGGGAGGAAGGAGGGATTTGGGAGTGAAAATGTTAGAATAGGCGGGCACCTTTTTTTTTTTCCACTCTTATATCCTCTTTCTCCTGCCGTTCGATCATTTTGACGAAATGAATGGTGAGGATGAGAGTTCTCACTATTTTGGTGAGAACTGTTCTCACCAGAATAAAACCCTTGTTTATATTAGCAATTGTTGGGACATGATTTATGTTTGTGGAACTATTATAGTACTATGTATTAAACAACCATGCAGCAGGATTCTTCTAGCAAATTAAGTCGGATCTTTTTTTTCTTTTAGCAGAGACATGAAAAGTGTAACATAAAACTTATTTATGTATATTTCAATAGAGCTTTAATTTTATAAGTTAATTTTATTTATGCATAATTTTTTCTTCCGACCACAAATTTGGTATTTTTGTTCTTCTAATTATGGTTTAATAGGTGATTAGAATTTCTTTTTTACTGTTTATGATGTCTTGATTACACGACTGATATGTTAAATATGTACTTGTGAATTTTCATTAAACTTTAAGACATAAATTATAATTTCTTATCTTTTGTTAATTAAAGATTTTATTCATTTTTTATATTAATATTTGGATTAATGTTTTTATTTTGGTTGAATTGAAAACATGATAGGATCAAAATCTCCTATATCATCCAAACAGGGGAGTCATATTTAGACGAATAAGGAGTTAACACGTGTGGGGGCAAAAAGGGGCGGAGGGAAGAGAACCTAATTGGGGTTTAGATTCATTTTAAACGGTCTAAAATATCTGGAACGCCTCCACGGGTATTTGCGTAATTTACACAATATCCTCTGGAAACTATAAAAGCAGCGGAGCTGGCTGGGGATTCAGACCCTGAAATCGCGATTCGATAGGCGGCTGCTTTTGCTGGTAGGTTGCAGAAATCTCTCTCTCTCTCTCTCTGATCATTCTCTTTCTTGTTTATTTTGATATTGATAGATCTTACCAAATCTCAATCACGAAGCTTTTCATTTCAAAGTTATTCTTTCTAGGGTTTGAGAAATTAAGCGTGTGGTATGGAATTTTAGCTAGGGTTTTGCAAGATCTGGTTTTGATTATCGTTGAGATATGTATGGAATAGCTCGATTCAAGTTCTTTCTCCGTTTATATCTGGATCATGAGTTGGTTTGAAATGAGTCTGTTAAATTAGGGTTTTTATTGGTTTGAAATGAGTTTGTGAAATAGGGTTTTTCTTGGTTTGAAATGAGTTTGTGAAATTGGGTTTTCTTTTTTCTTTACTGATTGGGAGAATGAATGATTAGGAGTCAGTCGGAGAAGATGTTAGTCCGTTTCTGAAATGGTTTTGTTGGAGTGAGTGTGTGAAAATGATCAGAGCGGTGTTAGGTCAAATTTATGCGAATGATGTTCATCTCTATTTCTGTTTTTGCATGAGGTAGTTGAAAAGCTTGTTAAAAACAGCTGTTTTCGCGGCATTAGTTGTTCGATCAATGCATTAAAGATGATATCTTAATTGGCGAGAAGGAAAATGGTCTTACATGTGAAAACAAGAAATAGTTTCCCATAGAATCTGTGATGCAGCTTGGCTATGACAACATATCATTTTATTTCTCATCTTTTTCCTAATCTCTCATTGTAGTTGAAAGAAGTGGAGATGGAGGCTCCAACTTTTTTTCCAGTTAAAACTCATTAATTCTGATGTCCCTTCGGATCTTTCCTTCTTCTCGTGTGTGTTAATACATGCATATCTTTATCATCTTCTCCTCTTTTTTTTCCCTCTCCGTTCTATTTATTCTTTATTTCTTCTGCTTTATCTGATAGTGGATAGAGCTGGAAGTGTATCATTATAAAGAACTTGACCTCAACTCGAGCGCGTTTAAGCAAAATCAAACTAAATAGCCATATTCACCATCTGTATCTATTTGGATTAATTTATTAGAGACAAAAACTTGATAGACTTTGGTCCATGCTATTAGTCCCTCCTTTGTTACTCTGCTTCTCTCATTTACTTTTAGGCCGATGTCTCCAAGATGTATCTTGAGTGTAGAAATAGGGGCAGCCAATAAATGTTTCTCTTTCTAGATATTATTAGAGACTTTCATCAAGTCTCCACAAAGAGCAAGTCACTCAAGTGGTTGCATCTATGAATTTATACTCACGAATATTGGAGCAATTCAAGGGTTTTCTCAAATTTAACTTAGAACTTAGGTAACATCTAAAAGGAACTAGATAATAGGCCAGATGGATTGGATAACCTGAACAACTATAATGGGCTTCTAACGCCCGTAAGCCCAATTGTGGACATTATAATGGAGGGTGGATCAATTTGGAATCTTTATGCACATCTTGAATTCTTGTGAATGGAGTCTTCATGCATTAAAGATGCAAGGAGTCTTCACGAGTGTGGGAGGGCAGGAGGGAGGGAGGGAGTTAATTTCACCAACTCAAGATTGGAAGAAGTTATATTTATTGTCTTCATTGGGGACCCTATGCATACTTTGTGGTAGGCTAGTAGCCACAATCTTGGCGCTTAATTAAAGCCTACACCTTCCAATGCGACCCTTTGAGATTTTGACCAACATGCTTTATTTAACTTAAAACGTAATACAATCAAATGGATCCTCTAGGTTAATACTTCCTAAATTATGAAGATTACAATAATTAGGCATGTAAAATGACAATGACACCCTTAGACCTGCCTTTTTGTTAGGATTGGTGCTTAGACCTGCCTTTTTGGGTCCTTTTTTTTTTTTTTTTTGTATTTTTCTTAGTTTCTCAATATACCTCTTCTGTACCGTTAAGTCTTTCATTAATCCAAGCTATTATTCAAAAAACAAAATAAAATGGCAACGACACCCTTATTTCACATATCATCATCAAAGCCTTGTCAACTATGCTGGGTCAATGACATGAATTTTGTTTATCCATTCCGGTATATTCTGGGCTAAATTGCCGGATAGGTTGCACATCTTTAGAACTATCCTTGCTATTTTCGTCCATGTCCTCTTTAGCCTACCTCTTTTTCTTAAAGGGACATCAACCTACATAGAGAAACTTTTCCTCATCGATCCGTTGTTGTGTTGCGTTGGACATATCCAAACCATCTCAAACGAGTCTTTCTTAACTCATCATCTATTGATGGCACCCCTAAATGCTCCTGAATGCTTTCATTTTTTATTCTTTCCTAGTTTTACCACACATCCATCTCAACAGTCTCATATCTACCACACTCAAATTTGCACATGTTGTTTTCTAATTGGCCTGCCATTTTTTCACATATGTCGAATTAAATCTTTAAGTAATGGACCCTTTTAGTTGATTGAGGTTGTGCTGGTTTTCTTGGGCCTCCTTTATTAGTCTTTAGACGGTACTTTTGGCCCATGGCCTGTATCTGCATACGGGCCATATCATTCTAACACCAAATTCCTACTTGCATCTCTTAATGTTTTTGTACCTGTTTTCTTGTTTAAGTTGACGGTCATTGTGATTAAGTCTATCAATTGGAAAGAGCTTGGCTTTGAGCCGAATTCCTCAATTTCGCCCCTCTTACATCTTTTATCATGTTATAATTTCTCATTATGGTGGGAGCAGGTGTAGATTGATGCGGGTGCATTAATTCTCTTCTGCAGGGAAGAACCAATCATCCACTTGAATGTTTATACTATGGTTTTCCTCTTCAATGACCAAGATACTTGAAGTTATGGGTTGTGTACCTTTCATTATATCAACAATTAAATAAGAAATAAGTAATTGTCCACAGTCAATGAAGGGAAGGCCAAATATGTATTGGCTGGGATCTACTATCAAAATGGGGCATGGTCAATCATTGTTGGCATCGTAACTCTGGATCAAACATGGGCATCATATTTACAAATTTGAGACTCTGAGTACCTCCTGTCCAGATATACAATTAATTAGGTTGCCAGCAGTATAGGTTTCCCCCCTCTTAATACTAAATTTTAATATTAACTAGGTTTTTGGAGATATTTTTTTCCCTAATAGTTTTTAGGTATGACATATCTGTATGGTTTTTGGATTTATTTAGGGCCTGTTTGCATCTCCTGAGGAAGTTGGAATGAGATTTTTTCCTCACATTGAAAAAAGAGTTCCTTTCTTACCAAAACAATGTTCAGAAGGTTTCAACTCATATGGTGTTGATTTAAGGCACAGTAGTTAGTGGAACCATTCCCCCTCTACATGTGACTTTTAATCACTGTTTGCATAATACATTCATCAAATGTATGGCTGGTTGTACTGTCAAAAACTAAGTTGCATGAGTATACTCAGTATAGGCGCGTGTGCTGGAATTTGACTCTGGTAGGAGCTGTCTAATTTGGCAAATCTTAAACATAGGAATCATAAATTTGGTTTAACATTTTGAATAAGTTTAAATATTTATTGTTTTAAGTAAAAAAAATATTATTTCATTTATCATTTGTCTTTTATTATCATTTTATTTTGTTTTATTATATTGAGTTGGAGTAGAAGTGTAGAACTTTATTGGCTGACCCTAGGTTGATGTGACGGGCTTTGTTGCTGTTGCTGATGATGATGATGATGATGGTGATTTATTTTGAATAGAATTAATATGAAAAGTACCACCATGAAAATTTTACATGAGTCTTACTCTAAACAATTAAGTAATTATCATATCTATTTATAAGATTCTAAGAGAAAATAGGCATCATAGTATTTTATTGGTTGTAACACAATGTTTAAGTTAGCGCTACAGAATCCATTAAGAATCCGCATCTTATTGTGTCAGATTGACCCCTGTCCGACATGGGTACATGGCTCACATGAAAGAGCCCGTGTAACCTAGGCTGAAGTAGCTGGTCTACTTGCAATTTAGGGGGCAGAAAATAACTTTAAGATCTGTGCCAGGGGCCACATGTACTTGATGACTCGTCATCTATGATGCCCAGACACGGCGTGGATACGGCAAGGATATGCCATAAACACGGCGGGGACACGGATTTACACATAAAAAAGGAAGTATCGGATACGATACGACACGATACATTGCCCATTTTGAAGTATCTGTGCATCATAGCTCGTCATTACCATTTTTATAGTGAACACGTGACATCTTGGTGCAGTCAACTTGCCCTGATAATTACAAGGGGGTTGTAAGTCAGGCATCTGCCAATTATTAGCCTAATGGTCATATTTTTTGCCTTCTAATCTAATCCCATGAAATGGACAGCATTAAATTAAACCAATCAGAGCATGGCAATTGCTGCCTTTCGTTTTCATTGATTTGGATACTTTAATACCTTACGACCTGAGTGTGTCAGATGGCTCCTGAATGCTGAAACAATTCTTCTTAGCATGTATAATATAGTGTAAAAGATGTCCTGAAGTTTTCGTGGTACAGTGATATCGTGGGCTGGACAAATATATGTTCTGTATTGTTGGGCTACAGTTACATATCACATAATGCATCAGATGACAAAAATATTTGATTTGATGGGATTTCTACTCGCCGATTGCCATGCACTTGGCTTTGGGCTTGAGGTAGGATTATCAATTTCTTTAAGGTCTTGATTTGGTTCGCTTAAACATAGATTTGGTTTAATGAAATAGCTTTTGAACTCAACTCCTTTATTTTACCCACACTGTTACTTTTTATGTATGCAATTTTTTTTATTGGAACTGTTGTAAAAACTGTATGAGAAGTACCTTGTGGGGTTGCATGGGCCAACATATGACCTATCTACACCCCGCCACATGAGTTGGCACTTGTCCAAAAATGACTTCCATATTAAAAAAAAAAAACATTGTTGGATTGAAACACCCATTTATACCTCTTTACTGTTGACCTTTTGGTCCTCAAAAATCCATATATATTGTGATTATCTTTATTATGTTGATTGTTTGGCCATCCATAATCCTCACACAGAACTCCCTATCCTTGCCACAGATTGTGACTTGCATGCATTTGGGATTTTGGGTGGGCCCTATAAGATGGTTTTCAAATAGATATATGGGAATTGTGTTGATGCGAAAAAAAATTCACAGACACAAGTGAGCTGCGGAGCAGTGTTAAGTCACCCATATGTAAGCGACAACCACAGTGGGCCCACAGGTTCATGTCAATCATTGTGGGTGGGAGCATGAAAAGCTCTATACATCGATGAGGGGTATACCCCCTATTAGCTTGAGTGCCCATCATATGGTCTTAGAAGTTAAGGCCATAAGAGCAAGGGTGGAAAAAGCAATAGAAAAATGTTAAAAATGTCGAATCCAGAATTAGATATAGTCTGGTGAGTGTTGCAAGAGAGATGAGATCATTGTTAGCTCCACATGGGCTGTAGCTCACCTGATCATTGACATCATGGGCTCTATTTTTCTCAAACTGTTATAAGAGCTTGCTTGAGACTAGGTTTAATAAATAGGGTTAATGTGTTTGGTTTATACTTTTAAGTTAGGGTGAAAATGGGCCTTGTGTGCTGCTGTGGCCAAAATGGTCTACTCCATGGGGTCGTGTGCTCATCATTGGCTACACTTTTAGGGCTAATAAAAAATTGGTTGGCTTTCGCTATTTTTTATGCCATCTTCTAGAGTCCCATTCTGAGCCTTCATACATGATTAATGTGTATACTAAATGAGTAGGCCCATTCTCAACAAATAAATGGAAACTCTTATTCTCTCCATATTCATCCCCCATGACACCCATACCGCATCTGTAAATAGAATTTCAGATTTTCTTGGAAGTTGTATTTTAAAGAAATTTACAAGCAACTGTTACACTTTTATGAGAAAACGGATTTGCATTTGTTGTTCCTTAGTATTCAATGGTAGGGTTAAAGCCATCACTAGTCTTTCATTGTCTATATCATCCATCTAACTGCATATTGTGCTCAATTTAATTAGAGAGGTGCTAGGGATATTTGCGTGAAAATTGATCAGAAGAGCCTTCTCCATGCATATGCTTATGTAGCCCACAGGCAAGTTCTATGCCAATTTTAGGCAGTCCTACATTACTTGTGTTTGTGTAAAAATTAGACTGGTTCGTTCATTATATGGGTCCACAATTGAAAGTTAATGAATAACCAGTATATCTGTACCGAGCAATATAAGTCTCATTTACTTGAAAAATTGTTCACCTGATGAACGGACCTGCCCATTCTTAGGCCTCGGCATGTTCATGGTGGCCCTGCCAGATGAATGGTCCTGATCTTAGACATTTGTGCACTTTGGCATGTTCGTATTGAAGAACATCTCAGATCTGGAAATTATGGTCCTTTCGGTACTTACGTTGTTTGTACAATAGAAACACTACTCAGTTAAATCTTTTCAGTTGGTGACTGGCTTTCAAACTAACTGTTTTTCCATTGAATACAGAAGGAGAGACCGAACTTGAGTCATGGGGAAGCGGAAGTCGAGAGCCAAGCCACCTCCAAAGAAGCGGATGGATAAGCTCGATACGGTGTTTAGCTGCCCCTTCTGCAACCATGGAAGCAGTGTTGAGTGCCGCATGTAAGCACTTCTTGCTGAGCCTTGGAGGCTTTCCTGTCTTTCTATTGGCACTTTATTCAATGCCCTAAGTTTGATGGTATAGTGAACTTCTGCAGGATTTAGGATTGTTTATGCAGCTAGTCTATGATACCCAGATATGGCATGGATGTGGTAAGAACATACCTTGGACATTGCCTGGACACGGAGTTTACACATAAATATTGAAGTTTCGGATACACATACATTGCCTATTTTGAAGTATCTGGGTATCATAGCAGCTATAGCTAGTATAGTCTTTTTAGCTAATGTATTTGTTTGGATTGTTTTTGTAGCTACTGAATTGTTTGTAGTAGTGCATTATTGGTTGTGCATATCTACATTTGTATGGGACTGAGTGGATGCTGTACTTCTTTCAGTGATATGAAGAATTTGATTGGAGAAGCCACATGCAGGATTTGCCAAGAGAATTTCAACACAACAATCACAGGTATGTTGGCCATTCCTATGTGCTATAGGAAATGTCATCTCTAAGATTCTAACCACAAAATCAGCTGCAAATTTGCGATACAGCAAATGTGCAATCCTGTTGCAATTCTTTTTTTGCTTTATAAATTGGAATCTCTTCTTTCCTCCTAATTAGACTTGTTAAAGTGCTTAAGCCTTGAGGATGAGCAGATATCAATTAGACTTGAACGCCTCTATTAAAAAAATAAAAATTGAACAACTCAATCAGGCCTGCTGCTTTAATATTGGTTGTATCCTTTTTTGATTGATTTTCTTTGCTCTTATTGCAGCTTTAACTGAACCTATAGACATGTAAGTAATTATCTGTGATGGCCTCTGTATGATTTATTCTATATATGTTCATTTTGTGTATCATTTCTAAGTAGGGCGTTGCTCTGAACAGATATAGCGAATGGATCGATGAATGTGAACGGGTCAATAACCTTGAAGATGAAGCTACTGAAGCTTAAATATCAGTGTGTTTTCCCTTGGCTGGGTGGAGTCATTGTAAGTAATGTACCCATTTGTTTCAAGCAAATGAAGTATCCTGTAGGTTGTTTGGGGCTCTCTATAAGCTGCTGGCCAGTTACCTCTAGAAACCATGTTTTCTGAAATTTTCTTGTGGTATCTTAAGGTCATGATTTACCATATTCTAAAGATCAGTCTGTACTAGTTGAAAATATATTCGGATTTGACTTCGTCAGCCAATGCAGTAAATATTACTTGGACTGAATCCAGTACTAAGCATGGGTTGGATCTGTTTGACTGGCTGTTTTAGTAGTTTTAAACTTTTAAATTGCTTTGTCTATTTGATTTCAATCTAATTTTGGGCTAGCAAACCATTTAGGACGTAATGATTTACTTTTTCAATAGAGTAATAATTATGATTAATAAAGAAATATCCAGCCTACTTAAAAAAAAAAAACAAAAAACTGAATCATTGTTAGATAAGAACTCCTTGGTTTTATTTATTTATTTCAGTTGTCACCGTGGTGTTTTATGTTTTGATAGAAATAATTTATTTATTTTAGATGTAGGTATTTTTTGAAGCATTTCAAAATATATTCTTGAGAAAACTACTTGAAAAATCCCCATGGTGAGCCATGAGTAAGGAGAGGACCCAGCAGGAGTTTAGAGACGGCAGGGGTCCTTTTTTGTCGTTTAGCGATGTTGTCGATATCGACAATATAGTTGTCGGTATCGACCGATATGCGTAAACCATTTATACATACGGACCTTTTTCATCGACTGCAACTCGTGCTCAAGGAAGGGTCTCTTGATCCATTTAAGGAAGGAAGGAAAGATTTAAAAATGGGAAGTCCTGGTTTCTCCCCTGCAATGGCCGTTCAAGTACTACTCCTTTCCCGCCATCGAATTAGAACACTAACCCATCATCTCCTTCACCACCTAAACCCTCACTTCTCTCGAATCCGCCCTCCAACCTTCTCCTCCAAGATCTCCACCAACTCCGTCGAGCAAATACTCAAATGCTGCCGAAATCTCGCAGTCTCGAGCCACCGATTCTTCCTCTGGGCCGCCAAAGTTTTGGGTTTCTTCCACAGCAGAGAGAGCTACCACATCCTTGTGGATATTTTGGGCAATTGCAGAGAATTCCTTTTGATTTGGGACTTTCTTTCGGAGATGAGAGATGGGAGTGTCGAGATTAGGCAGGACATTTTCTGGGTCATGTTCAGATCTTACTGTTGTGCAAAGTTGCCGCTGGATGCTGTTAGGGCTTTTTCGAAGATGGGTGAATTCGGCCTCCAAGCGCGCGTTGACGATCTCGATCATTTGCTTTCGGTTCTGTGTCAAAATGGTCTTGTTGGGCAGGCGAAGGAGTTCTTTGAGGAGGTGAAGTCGGAGTTCGAGACAGGGGCGAAGAGTTACAGCATTTTGATGAAGGGATGGGGTGATCGTGGAAATGGGGAGGACGCCTTGAGTGTGTTCGACAAAATGCTTGAGAGAGGTTGCGCTGTAGATGTGGTCACTTATAACACTCTGTTGGCGTCTTTGTGCCGTGGGGGATTAAGGGCTATTGATTGAAGAATGTTGAGAGCCTATTGAAATTCTTGATTCTGCTGGAGTTGTTTGGGAAATTAGGCTTTTTTATGTTTTCATCAGAAGTCTTTTGGGGAATGATGATTGTTTTCCTTGTTTATGTTATGTGTAGATTAAATCACTAGAAATTAAATGTAAGTTTGATTCTTTGGCCGTATGGATGGTGGTTTTTTTGTGATCCCTCTTGAGTAGAGTGAGATTTGTAAACTACATGTCTAGGATATTTTTTGTATTCTCTCTTCTAAAACTATACCAATTTCTGGATTCTTTGTAGTTGATGAAATATGTCTTATAGTTAAAGAGAGGCATATGTTGTTGCCCTGTAGGTGTTTGATGTAATGTGTCTTGTAGTTGAACGGTGGCATATGTTATTCCATGGTGTTTGCTTTTTAAGACATTACTAATTACCATAAGTTGGGTTTAATATGTTGGATTCACACTATAAAACCATGCAAACCAGTCGATTAGCTATTAGATAAAAGTTATAGTCTGGTAGTTGTTTGGTGAAATATATCTTCAACCATGCTAGAAAATGGTATCCCAGGTTGCTGGCCTCTCAATTTTATAGGTATGCTACCTTATTTTCATGGTATCCCTGTTTTGTTTTCTTCACTTTTTGGTGGATATTGCTTATGAGGCTACCTCTTTGTTGTGCTTTTTTATTGGAAATTGTAATATTGGCTTTTATATGGTTATGTTTCATCTGTCTATCAGGTTGATAGACTTGTACTAAGCCTCATTTTGCCATTGTATAGAATGAATTGTATTTCTATATAGAATCCTTTTGTTGGATCATGTATACTTTGCGTTTGATGATATTTTTCTTTACTGTTAGCATATTTTATATAGAATGGTTGAATGTATGTGTTAGAGTTCCACAACATGTATGTAGAATGGTTGAATACATGTATATAGAATGATTGATAAAGGAGTGACAAGCAGGTTGTCAGCTGTTGCCGATATCGACTAGTTTCGTCAGTGGGATGAATTAAAAGTTGTAAGTAGGCAGCTGCTGGAACAGATAAAAGTTGTCGATAGCAACAACATTAAGTTGTCGATATCAATTAGTTTCGTCAGTGGGATGAATTAAAAGTTGTAAGTAGGCAGCTGCTGGAACAGATAAAAGTTGTCGATAGCGATAATATTAAGTTGTCGATATCGACTAGTTTCGTCAGTAGGATAAATTAAAAGTTGTAAGTCAGCAGCTGTTGGAACAAATAACAGTTGTCGATATCGACGATATCGCGAATAAAAAAAGAAGAAGATGACATTATTGTTGAATCTGCAAGTTCACATAAGGATCATCCAACCTCGCCTCTTCTCACTCCCCTTGGATCTGTAAGTCCCTGGCGTTCATCCCCTCCCTTCCCCACCACCTATAGGCCCGGGCCCTCTTCCTCTTCTCCTCCTACAACTTTGGCTCCGTCTCCCCTCCCCTCTTCTCCCTCATCTTCCTCCCTCCCTCCATGGCGATCCTCCCTCCTCCGACGAAGACGACCTCATGATCGCTGCCCTCCATTTCTTCATATCATCCATCTCCCTGCCTCCCCTAGCCACATCCACCACTCTAGAGCAGTACTGGCAACAAACAAAGAAAACCCCACTTTTTATTTGAGTTATGCAAATCAATAACAACCTGTATAGAGTGGTCGATATATTCTAAAACACACCCAAAGGATCCCTCCCGTCTCTAAACTCCTAGTGGGTTGTCATCCTACTAATGACATACTAAGGGACTTTTCCGGTAGTTTTTCCTATATTCTTTAACTATATAATTTTATTGGCAGCAAGTCATTCAAGACAATCTCTTAAAATAAAAAAAATAAAGAATTGAAGAAAAACCGCTTAAGTTGCTCTTTATCTCAGTGGACTTGATTTGTTACAATGCTTATAATGGATGCCCCAGTGACAGGCTATTTACTATTTATTTCTTGAATTTTCTTCTTCTCTCACTCTCATGATTAGTAAAGATGGGAAGATTGAGGATATGCTCTTCATTACAAGTGTTGGATTGTTGAATGTGGAGTTTTACTGTTGGAAGGATTTTTGTTTAATGCATGCCAAAAAGATTGAAGGAAATATCTTACAAGATATTGATTATATATGTTATGATCTATGAAGCAAAATGTTAGGGCCTGTGGCATTATTCTGGTTTTTTTTTTTTCCTTTTCCGAGAATGAATGAAGAAACGTTTTTTTGATAGATATTTTCCTTTCCCCCACTATCTTCTCTCTCTTTGAGATTCTCTCATGAAATATCTGTTGAACAATTTTTTTTTCTCTTCATTCTCATAATGAAACACTCTTATAGAATAATAAATAGGCCCTAGCCAACCAATTAAGAAACAACACATTTAAAATATAGTTGTGGCAGAGATGAGAATGTTGAGATGAATATGTGGTGAAAGTTAAGAGAAAAAATGCATTTGAGAGCATTTAGAGAAAATATCAATAGGAGATAAAATCACGAGAGATTCCTTTGAGATGATTTGAATATGTTCAAAATAATCATTCAAAAAAAAAAAAAAAGAACAGAAAAAAAGAACACACGTCCAAGCATTGGTAAACAATAGTGCTCGTGAATGTGTAGTAGCGATGGATATGTAGTGAACTAGTGATAGATACGAAAAAAGTGCAACCTATGCCTTACTGAAAGTTTCTGACCATTGTTTTTTTATTAAAATTATATTACCTTGCTAGCGTTTCCAATTTAAAAATAGGCTCAGGTGGTTTCCGTAATTTTTTTTTCAGTCATACATACCTGTATTTTCACTCTTGAGGGTTATAAAAAAAAATACTGAAGCTCTGAGCCCACTTTTAAATTTGGGGAACCTTAGCAGCGTACATGAATATCTAAAATGCCAGAAACTCTTCCCACTGTTTGCATTTCAAAAAAGTATTTCTTTCCTTAGCTTCGCTTTTCGCACTAGTTTGATTTGTTTTCAATCAAACAAATGGTCCAACAGTATATGTAACTGGTTTTCATGGGTTTTTGTGATTTCTCAAAAAATAAATTCCTACCAAGTAAAATTTATTTTTTTCCACAGAATAGAAAAATTTACCAGGAGCCAATTTTCTGCTGCATTTCCACATACAATGTAGAAAAGGAGGAGAGGAAGGAGTATTTGGTGTTGAAGCCTCTTTTTTCGCTGTGTTGCTGCTGAAATAACTGGAACTGCGTACGCACTTGTCTGGAGCTGCAGTTATAACCCAAAATTGAATCTGGTTATGTGGTGCACCTTGGCTCCCCTTTTTTCTGCCACCCACACCAATTAAGATGGCACGGACAGACAACCCATTTTCTTACTTTCAAAATTTTTTAAGAATATCTTCAAGATTCTTACTCTGACACCTAACTATTTGCATTCAGGCAGGCCCATATGAATTTTGTACATTGTTTGAATTTAACTTCATCCTTCAAATGTGCTAAGATGAAGGGACGATTTATTGGCCCGGTTGTATCATGGAGTGGACTTTTTTAATCAGTTGTTCAAAAGGTGACCCCACTATCTATTTACCCGGGGACATTAGTTTTTGCCTCACAGCAGTTGATTTAAATGCCTACAGTTTTGCTCTTGCAAAAGTACAGTAAGGAATTGGCACATTTTACTCTTATTTTTGTGTGTTATCAGACAAAATCTAGCTTTTTAAAAGCTTCTTTAGAATCCAGGTTTGGCAACTTCTCTACTTCTTTTAGATTATTAGCATTGTATGATTCCATAAATAGGAAGATAAAAAAAAAAAAAAAACAGACACATTTTCTTATGAAATTTCAGTAGGGGTAAGGATCATGTTCTTTTTTTTATTATTATAAAATCTTATATTTTCTATCCATCAATAAAAATAAAAAATAATTTTTTTATTTACATAAAACTCCCTTTCCTATGCTGGATGAAGTGGAGAACATTATTGATTGATTTCAAGAGTTTGGGTGAGGTTTTTGTAGAAAGTAAAATGATGTAGAGAAAAGGGAGTTTTCGGATTTTAGGGAAAAGGTAAATATGTGCAAAATCCCACATACTTAGGATATTGCAAACATATTAACATGTGCAGCATCATATCACACTGGAATAAGGATAAAATTGTCATTTTTTACTATCATTTATTATATGAACTATTTTATGCTTTGATTTTTTAAATGTCAACAACAGTGAAGCAAAAGTCAAGCTTTAAGTAGTTTATTTATTTGTTTTTGATTGGTAACATAAACTTCGTTAAAGGAGAGGAAACAATTACAGAAAAGTAAAAAGAAGCAAAATATAAAGAGGTACAAGAGCATTGGACCCTCAATTCAACCACATACAAAATAACATCCTCCCAAGGAAAAACTTGAAACTCTATCAATTCCTTGCTTAAGTGTGAGTTCGTGCGAGCTTTAATAAAGGAATTCGAAGGTTACTCATTTGATTGGTAACTCTAATATCGCTCGATTGCCTAGGGATTGATTGGATGAATTCTTATTATCCGTCCATCCATCCAAATAGATCTGTCAACTGTCAAGTGCACTTTTTTATGCATCATTAAGCTGTGGGTGGGTCCCTGCACAGTATGATTCCTCTGCTGCAGCTGCTGAAAGGGAAAAACTCCCTTTCCTTGCTGTCTCCTCCCTTCTCTGATGAAACAATTTCTTGGACAGATATTGCTGTGTTACATGTTTCTGTAATGGCATGGGTTGGGTCGCTGTCCACATTCACTCCACGTCAAATGAACCATAAACATGTGTAATGACATTGGTGAGTCCCACACTATTATTCAGTCCTACCTTACTCTCAGTATTGCTTCTTTCAATCTTTCTCCTCTTACTCTCACTATTTATATGAAAACTTACATGGTTTCCTTTTGAAAAATTAGAGGGAGGAAAACTTTTTAAGGCTCTCTTTATTTGCATAGAATACATAGGAATTTGATACATACTGTCAAATGAGTTCTATGAGTTGAAGAACATGATGTAAGGGGGGTAAAGGATATAAAGCAGCAATGTAAATCCGACCCTCACTTTTCAAAGATTTGAATTACAAGAGCAGTGGCTGGGTATTCATTTCACACCTCTTCTTAATTCATTTTCTATTAAAGGGGAGATAATTTGATTGTCCTTTTTAAAAATTCATATTTGTTAATTCGATTTTAACTATTTTTTAGAATAGAAGTCTTACAATTCCTATGCATTCAATTACATGAAGCGTTTCTTGTTTGAGGTAATTGAATACTTAAAGATTGTATTTTTGCAAGTGGTCAACAATGGTCTTGGTCAAATTGGGTTTTCCTCAAATCTCCCTACCCCTACTTCAAGATGCGTGCAAGTGATGGGCATTGTGACAGTATGCGTGAGTTCCTTAGCTAGATGGATTCCTTTCCATCAAAGAAATCCAAATATGGTATAATGAATTGGTCTAACATTGAATCCAAGCCAGATTAATTTAAATCAAAACAAACAAGGAAAGCACCTAAAATCAACTTAGCATGTGGGCCCTTAGATTGTATGGGACATGTGGTCATGATGGACCACTCTAGTCTAACCTATCTACCAGGTTTTGGAGAAATTCCAGAAAGTAAAGGTTGTTTCAGATTTTATAAGTGATTTAACACTTTTAGAAACTCTCTAAAATCTAGATTTGAAATGCTCTTGTTAGGTTTTCATTTGTAGGATTCTACAAACATCAGCTGTCAAGTGCCTTTGATTTGATTGCCACCCCTTGGGTGACCAAGCCCTTCCCTAGGAATATGTGCATTGCAGTGATGCTCAGCCATCATGCACACTGTAATACTTTCCTGCATCTACCCATGTGGTCTCCAAATAGAATAAACTCTATAAGTCAGGGTGCTCCCCTTTGGAACAGGTGGGAGAAAGGGCACAACTTGTGGAAATTACACTAATTACAGGACCCTAATCTCAGTATAATGAGAACGTTTTTCACACCCATCTCTAACTATTGCAATTGCTATATCATTTCTTTCTGCAAATTTGGGGCTCAGGGCCCATTTATTTCATGTAATTGAATTCCCATGAATTTTAGGACTTAAATTTCTAAAAGTGGTTAAAGTTTAAGAAAGAAAAGTGAATATGCAAAAAACAACCATCAATCAATCTCATCTTTAATAGAAATGTACCCTAGTGATCTAATCTTAGAACCAATGTTCCCCACCATTTGAAGGGTCTAGATGAAGGTGGATGTACAGGAATCATTATAGCATAATAGGGAGTGGGTGGCCCTTTTTAAAAAGATGTGTAAGAGTGGTACTAAGTTGCCCACGTGAGGAGTCTGATGTTTGTAAAGGGAGGGGTTGGGGTTGTTGCTGTCCCCATCCGACAGGGCCATTCCCCTCTTGTGCAATCAAGGCCTACTGTCAGAAACAACACACACACACTCTCTTTCTCT
Organism: Litsea cubeba; assembly: GCA_012931725.1. Classification (NCBI taxonomy): domain Eukaryota; kingdom Viridiplantae; phylum Streptophyta; class Magnoliopsida; order Laurales; family Lauraceae; genus Litsea; species Litsea cubeba. Next base: position 2,026,797 of record CM022948.1, read on the forward strand.
CCTCTATCTTTGCAATTTTAATACAAAAGGATCCTGGGGCTTTGATGTCCCTTTCCCAGATGTGTTACATGAGTTTGTTCTGTACATCTTTCCCAGATTTTTAATCTCCCTGGGGTTCTGCATTCCACCCAGTTCAGGCCCCAAATGATGCAAATGACCTATGAAGAGCTGTGAGTGGTGGAGGTGGATTACCTTGTTTGCCTAGGAGTGATTTTGTTCATAGACAAGAGGGTTGGTTGGTGTCTTTTCTTCTCATTTGCAAGGACATCTTTCCAGAAAAAGGCACTTATCTATACTAGCTGTGGCCTGTGTGTGGGCCCTGCATCTTAAAAACGTTTACAATCTCCCCTCCCCATTGCTACATTGGCGCCAGAAAAAGATAAAAATCAACTTGCATAGATAACATGTTTCAGGGCCATTTTCTTTTGCAAGCATTTGGAGATTTCTTTGTTTGGAGGTTAGAATGCACCAAATGTTGTCACCCATTGGGGTATTCCAAAATTGCTGACGAGCTGTTGAGCTTTCAAAATGTTGGAGTTTTGAGAGTTCTTTTAGCCAAAAGTGACATTTTACGTACTTACAGCACATGAATTCTCACCATTTAAATAGAGAGTTTGAAACTCTCAAAAGGGATATCCTGATTGGTAATATCTAAATTTCTCAAATGTTGTCCCGAGCCAAAATCACAAATGCTATGACATTTTCAACATTTTGGAAGTTAGAATTTGAAAAAATTTTACAAGCCAAAAGTAACAATACACATGGATAGATATTTGGGATCTCACCAATCAAATTGTAAATTCCAAATGTTGGGCTATGGGGTATACCAATTGACATTGCTGTTAAAATTTACAAAGTTCCAACATATGCAATTCTCATAAGAAATTCCTGCAAACGCACGCCCCAGGGAAAATAAGTGTGAGGGGTTAAAGGTGAAGATGTAGAGATAATACACCCCTAAAAAAAGATAAAACTAATTATCAAAACAAAAACCAGTTACCTCTGATTATTAACAAAGAAGCAACATCTAATGGGACTTGTCTACCCTTAATCTAAAAAATAATTAATACCTTGCTACTGTGCCTCATTCGCTTTCATATAGTCTTCAATGCAAAACATACACTGGATTAGTAAGAATGGTTTAGTAGTGTCAACTTAATTAAGCCATATTTGGAGGGTTCAGGTAAGTGTTTATGGCTTGGATTTGTATATTGGAAATGATATAAAATAGAAAGGGCCAAAAGATTAAAGGGGCTTAATACAAGAGTTTCGAAAGCCCGGAATGGATTTCCTTTGGGAATGATCCAGATACCATCTCATTTTAATATATGAGGTCACAGGCACCAGAAGGGGGAAAAAAAAAACAAACCTTCCCAATCTAAACAGTCAGAGTTGAGGGCATTATGAATGTTTCACGATCCTAAAATCACATTGAAAGAGAGTGGTTGGAAGTGTAGCAATGGCCCAGAGTTCCAATTTAATTAAGAAATTCCACCAATGAATTCCATTAAATTGGGAAATTGGTGCTACTCCCAAAGTGTCCAAGATTAATAGAGATGTATATAAACCCAAATTTAGTTTTTAAAAATGTACCCTAATGATTCTTTGACCCCTAATGCATGCTAACACATGATCTTTTGTCCTACATGAGTTTGAACAGTTCTACAGTGCAGGTTTTGTATGAGAAATTGAGTTTAGTGCTAATTCATGTGATCCTGGGCGGAAAGGGAAAGGGAATGAGGGGTGGGGGGTGAGAGAAGGGGCCATGAAATCTTGAAACCCCCATATGTTAAGGAAAATTTCCTGGTTCTTCCACTGCATGAGGGATAGGAGGTACAGGTTTGGATTGATCATAAATGGGCCCGTTGTTTTGAATAAAAATGAGGGTGCACTTCTTAAAAGTAAACTGTGGCTTTTAAAAGGTTGCATAAGGATTAATTACTTGGCTAGACTCGGTTAGCCCAATCAAGAATTTGACTGAGCTTGGGTTTAAGAATGTAGGGTCTAAATATATATATATATATCTCTCTCTCTCTTACTGATTGGTCTCCATTGCCATTTCCTACTGTTTCCACCACTTTCTAGAGGCAAGTCTTATTCTCCCTTGTGTCACCTCAGAATTGGTTCTCCCTCTTTATGTTCATCTGGGCTCTGGCCAGGCTTGAGGCTAAATAGCATATATACTATATGGGCCAGACCGGCCTTGGCCCCATTCAACAAAGCCCATTCAACCCGAGCCCTGCTACATGGACTAACCCATGAACTAATTCCATGGTTTTCAGGAAAATCACCTGTGTTTTTTCTCCTAAAATCATGGGTCTGTCCGTGTCCATGGACTAAACTCCATGACATGTAGACTTTTTGATTCAACCCTAGTTTTTCCGGGGGGGACCTAATAATGTAGATGTACCCGGTACCTGGGTCCTGTCAGTGTGCATGCGTGTCAAAAGTCACGTAGAAGAATCATTTGTTTTTCTCCATTGAAAAGACCAAACCACCCCCATGCAATAACAATGTCAAAAAGAGCCCATTACTCTTCAATGCACTACTGAAACCATTTCTCGTTTTGTTATAGATTGAAGCTCTGAGAAGTAAGCAATTAAGCAACAGCTCCAGTTTCCATCCTACTTTTAGTAAAAAGCCCAAAACACCAGTCATCAGTAGATAAATAAATGTGCAAACAATCACCACTCCTTTCAGCTAAAATCTATGAAACAGCTATAGCTATCAGTCACCCAATCTGATACACACTCCACATGATAATGGCCTCAACCCAGACCACTGCATGAGGAACAGAGCCCACCTAAAACCCCCACTTAGGAAAGAAACTAAAAAGAAATAAAAGACTCCAGACCCCTAAAATCAAGTACAAAGGAGACAGCTTGTTGAAGCTGAAGGGAGAGAGCTTCTTCTTCAATGGCATACCTACCATTTTACTATATTACCCACCAATAGAAGAAATAGATAGATAAGAGATTGAGAAAATCAAAAGAGATTATAGAAGGAAGAAAAGGAAAAAACCCATCTAAGGAAACCACTTGTAGAGTCCAGACACAATTAAGAATCCCACCAAATTCCATAATTTGGAGAAGCCAGATGGAGGAGCTCCAGATTTCTTCAATGGAAGAACAAAAGAACCAGTTCTGTTGCTTCCACAGACCGCAACTCCAATCTTTCTGCTTTCAAAGCCTTCAGACATGCTCAAGCAGAGCCCTGGATTGCTGCTCAAATCCAGATTCCTACCAAGCCTGTCCAAGAAACCAGCATCAAAAGGGACAACACCACCTAACATGTTCCTGCTCAGATTCAAATGGTAGATATGAGAGAGGTTCTTCAAACCAACAGGGATTTCTCCTGTCAGGTTGTTGTTCTGCAGAGACAAGGTGCTGAGGTTCAAAAGCTGGGAAAAGCTCCCTGGAATAACTCCAGAATACCCTGAATTTGCAAGCCTCAGCTCCTGCAATCTCACCAACTTCCCAAGCTCAGCAGGCAGAGGCATGTACATGGGATTATCATCCATAATAAAGTACTGGAGGCTCTGCAGCTTTTCCAGCCCTGCTGGGAGCTTCCCTTTTAATCTGTTGCTGCTCAGTGCCATGAAAACCAGAGAAGTGAGGCTCTGTAAGCTGTTTGGGACGCCTCCTGTAAGCGAATTCGAGCTCAGATCGAGCTTCTGGAGAAGACCCATTTGCCCAATTGCTTCAGGGATGGGGCCTGTTAGAATATTATAGCTCAAATCAAGGCCAACCAGGTTCCTAAGATTTCCTATCTGGGTTGGGATGCTGCCTGCGAGGGAATTATAGCTCAAATCCAGATGTATGAGAGAGCTCAAGGTGGAGATTTCTTCAGGTATTTTCCCATGAAGGTGGTTCTGTGAGAGAGTCAGGACTTGAAGAGATATTAAAGAGTATATTTCAGGTGGTATTGGTCCTACCAGCGCCTGGTTTGCTCTGAGGCTAAGCTGTTGAAGAGAGGAGCTTGTTTTCTGAGTGGAATGTTGGGGTACAGAAATGGAGGTTTTGGTGTGTGTGAAACAGTTGAAGAAGAAGATAGATTGGAGGTAAGGGAGGTTGAAGATTTGGGTTGGGAAGACTGCTGTTTTCTTGCAAGTGGGGTTTGGTGGGGTTCCAAAATCTAGCCTAGAGACATGGAGGTGGTTGTCTTTGCCCATCTTGCATTCAATGCCAGGCCATGAAGAGCCTGGTTTACATGGGGTTGGATTGGAGATCCTCCATTTTCTATCAGAGGACATGGTCTCCATGATCTGGAAAAGGATCTGTGTTTCTGAAGGGTCCAAGTTCATCTCCATGGAGTCAAGGTGTTGGTCATTGCTATAAACAGAAGGGGACAGGAGACAGAGACCCTGTATAGAGAGAAGAAAGAGGAGAGAAGAAGAATGCATTTGGCCTTTCGAGAGGAGAAAATGAGGAAGGTGATGGTTGGACTCTTTGGACTTTGTATGAGGAGTGTGGTATTTTTTCACCCTTTCGTGGAGAAGAATCAAGACCATTTGGTTGGAGTAGTGGAAATGGTTTAGAGCTTTTGGATTGGAGAAAGATGCGACTGAGGTGATGGAGGATGGGTCATGACATTGAGCTAGATTTTGAAAACCATGTGTAGGGACATGACATTGAGCAATATTTTGAAAACCATGTAGGGTCAAGAGGATTGAAAGGAGCTGGAGATACTGGCGCACACAGACAAAATGAGAGTGAGTAGAAAATAAGCTGACAAAGCAATGAATAGATCAGCCTTTGCCTTCCAGGGCCGAAATACTATGAAGAGAGAATTAAGCTGATTTTGCCATGAGGGATCATTTGTTTGTGTACATTGATCCGCTTAAGTCATGCACATGCATAATATCTATGTATGATCACATTTATTCTTGCTCATTTATGCGTCAAGATTGAAAATGATGAGTGAAAGAGGTCATATTTCGCCTTGAGAGTTTAGGGTTTGAGATCTCTAGATTGGTTCACTCAATCAATAAAACCAAAAGTGTGAAAAAAAAAAATAATAATCTACGCAGCGAAAATAAAATCACTAGTACACACCACAAGGACACCAAATTTAAGGTGGAAAACCCTAACTGGGTAAAAAACCACCTATCCGTACTGGATCTAATCAAACACTATGAATCTCGCAATTACAAGAAACTCAGATTTCTTCCCTAGATATCCCCAATCTAAAGACTGAAGTTACCTTGTGTCGCATCACGCTTCAACGACATCACACCGTTGATTGCAACAGATCCAGCGTTTGACTCCTCAAATCTTCTACGCAAGAAGATGATCTTCTACAAGGGATGCAGAAGAAACTGGCTCTCTAGAGTACTTGGCAGCACAACTTTTCAAAAATCTCTAAAGAAAGTTTATCTCAATTTGATCACTAATTCAGAACTTGAGAGATGATCTGTGTCTTTTCTCTTCCCTTTGGATTGTGAGAAACATCCAATATATAGCCCAAAATTCGTGCTTAAAACTCCTTGTAATTATCCACTTAGAAAAAGAGTATTTCTCAAACTTTAACACATAGTCCGGAACCAACTGTGACTCAGCGCGTACCCTCGCTATAGCGAGGTATACTCTCGTTATAGCGAGAGTGCTTTCTGCCAGCAATTTTTTTTTTCAGCCTCTTTTGTTGACTTTTAAGTCCTGTCAGCAACTTTTATTTTAACAATCTCCCCCTTTTGGCAATTGTGGGACAAATCTCCTTAATACAATATGATCTACCCAAAAGAAAAATCCAAAATACAATGAGTTTTAAAATAAAAAAAATCAGCACTGTAGATCTTGAATTGCCTTAGCTTGTAGAACTCCTCTGGGTTTCATTCTTCTCCCCCTGAATTTGTCCATAATTGACAAACAAAAAATCATGCAGCTTCCGTCAATCTGGATGCAGTAGCTCCCCCTCGATTTTGACTCCCCCTCATTATGATCTTCGTATCAGCACTGGGGGTGGGGACTTGACCTCCTTGATCAGGGCTTTTTATAATTAGCCACCCACACTTGTGTAGTTTGAGCTTTCAGCACAGTGTGAGCAAACTCCTTAGGTAAATCAGATTTTCTAACCCAAATTTGAGTTGTCTTGGGTGGAGAAAAATTCTTCCGCCATTGCTTGGTCTTGGGTAGACTTTGCAGCTTCTTACAATGGGGACGAATGTGTCCTTTCTTTCCACAATGGTGACAAGTGGATGTGCGTGCAGTGCGTGACACATTCTTTTTCTTGAAACTACTTGACACATTATGTATATGTGCAGTATGTGGAGTAGCATGTGCAACACTAGAAACAAAAATTATTTTACCTTTAGCATTTGAAGTGGATGCACCATGATCATGACCGAGACCGCTTCTGTCAAAAGGAGACTTCTGATTGCACAAGATGTTTGTAAGAGTCTTCGAACCATTGTTCATCTTGTTTAGTGAAGCTTGTTTCAGTTCTAGCTCAGATAGAGTGATCTTCAATCTTCCTTGCAAATCTGCTTTTTCAGATTTAACAATCTGCAACTCCGTCTTCATATTCTCAATCTCTTGTTTAGCCTTTTCAAGTTTTTGACTCTCAGTGGTCAAATTTTCAGCCATGCAGTTTTTCTGACTTTCCAAGAGACGAATCTTTTCAAGTGCTTGCTCTAAATCATTCTTTAATGCAGAATTTTCTTCTTGAGCAGCTTTAAACTTGATTGTGACCTTCTTATAATACTTGGTCATCCGCACACAATCATTAAACGTGGAGTAATATTTTTCGTCCCAATCTTGTTCTTGATCTGACACCTCATCTTCATTATCATCATTAGACATAGAAGTTCTTGCCAGGAATTGATTGAGTATCATTCTAGAAATCTCTTTAGATCAAACACAGCAAATTAGTGTAACTAGCTCTGATACCAATTGAGGGTTTAGGGTTCGAGATTTCTAGATTGGTCCACTCAATCAATCAAACCAAAAGTGTGCAAAAAAAAAAATAATAATAATAATCTACGCAGCGGAAATAAAATCACTAGCACACACCACAAGGACACCAAATTTAAGGCGGAAAACCCTAACTGGGTAAAAAACCACCGATCCGAACTGGATCTAATTAAATACTATGAATCTCGCAATTACAAAAAACTCAGATTTCTTCCCTAGATATCCCCTATCTAAATACTGAAGTTACCTTGTGTCGCATCACGCTTAAACGACATCACACCGTTGATTGCAATAGATCCAGCGCTTGACTCCTCAAATCTTCTACTAAAAAAGATGATCTTCTACAAGGGATGCAGAAGAAACTGGCTCTCTAGAGTACTTGGCAGCACAACTCTTCAAAAATCTCTAGAGAAAATTTCTCTCAATTTGATCGCTAATTCAGAACTTGAGAGATGATCTGTGTCTTTTCTCTTCCCTTTGAGTTGTGAGAAACACCCAATATATAGCCCAAAATTCGTGCTTAAGACTCCTTGTAATTATCCACATAGAAAAAGAGTCTTTCTCAAACTTTAACACAGAGTCCGGAATCAACCGTGACTCAGCGCGTACCCTTGCTATAGCGAGGTGTACTCTCGCTATAGCGAGAGTGCTCTCTACCAGCAAAATTTTTTTTTCAGCCTCTTTTGTTGACTTTTAAGCCCTGTCAGCAACTTTTATTCTAACACGCCTCTTTTATATTTACATACTGAAGGAGGTGGTAAATAATTACAATTGAGCTTCAGCCTCTCACATGCTGTATTTGTTTTTTGCACTTTTGTGGTTTCCAAATTGGTATTCAAGCCGCCCATCTTCTTTATTGGTCTAAAAACTTTCAAGACATTTTGTTTTGTATCTTAAATATTGATAGATTTTGAGAAATTTATAAAAACAACAAAAAAATCTCAATCTATAGATTTGATATTATGCATTTCTTGGGCATCTAATTCATGATCTGCAATATTCAATATTCTCATATTAATGATAATAATAAGACGTTTAGTGTCAATATCATAAATTTTCACAGATTTTGAAAAGCATGTGAAAAACATCCAAATACTGCTAAATATGTTAAGATGTACTCATTTGTTGAAAATACATGGTAATGTAATTTAGAAATTTTTTTTCTCCTTTGGGCGTCTGTTGTTGGCGCACTTTAATGCAATGAGGTTATCTGTAACGCCCCACCCTTATACACATGCATGATATTGTCCGCTTTGGCCCATTGGCCTCACGGTTTTATTTCTGATGGGCCTCAACCCATCAAAAGGCCTCATGCAAGGTAAGGTTGTAGGCTCTACATATAATCCCAATCACTTTCCTCTCTATAGTCGATGTGGGACTCCGGGGCGTCACATTCCACCCCCCTTAAGGCTGCACGTCCCTGTGCAGTAGCCTGCCAGCCCTCTTGGCCCGCACACATGGAAGCCCGCCCACTTGCACCAGACCACGGCAGGGGACCCACACTCGAACTCGTCGAGAGTCGGCTCTGATACCATTTGTAACGCCCCACCCTTATACACATGCATGATATTGTCCGCTTTGGCCCACTAACCTCACGGTTTTGTTTCTGATGGGCCTCAACCCATCAAAAGGCCTCATGCAAGGTAAGGGTGTAGGCTCTACATATAATCCCAATCACTTTCCTCTCTATAGTCGATGTGGGACTCCGGGGCGTCTAATTATCTCTGCATGAAGGGCATGAATAACATTTCTTGCATGCAACTCCATGCAGATGCCTGCAGGAGAAAGACTAAGACATGTTACATATGTGTATCATTTGCATATAAATAAACTCCTTAAATATGTAAAACTCATTTTTATATCTCATATGTAAAACATAAACAACCACTAAAGAGGAAATGTTCCCATTACTTATGAGACCCTGTTTTTTCAATATTCCCCACTGTAACTTGCATATCAACCTGCAAGGTTTGCTATTACTAATGGTACTATTGTAACTATCATTATTTCTGCTTTCTTAAAAAAAAAAACATATCCTATGAAGGTTGTCTCCCATCTTAGTTCTAAAAAACCTATCATGCCAAGTTTCTACAAAGCGAAACTTTGTGTTAATTCGTCACTGATGGTAAGAGATTGTAGGATCTTATGCACCCATTGAGCTATCGTTCCTTCCAAATCCAGTGGGTGATGAAAGAGGTACAATTCAATATTTTATACGGTATTTGATATCGCGTCCACGGACATGTTTTTAGAGTTGTCATAGGGAGCGGCATTGTGACACACTTCTGCCCAATAGAGAGCTAGAATCATGGATATCCAAATCATCCAAATTGTGGGCCTCATTTAGATAAATAACAGTAAAAAAGTACATTAATTTGACTATACCAAGGTTACCAGAAAAAAAAAAAAGGGGGTTTGCAAAATGGAAGCCCTGAACTTGGTCAACGACAACCGCTTTAGTTAGGGGCCTAACTTTTTCTATCCAGAATCTAGTTTATTGGGTCTAAAAGTTGGACCTAAGGTCAATTTTTTAGTAAAAATAAGTCTTGTCTTTGTTAGATGTAATATGGTTTGCAACACAAATAAACCTACGGATCTTGAGTCATGCATTAAACAATGGATACTTTGAAATTCTAAAAGCGTGCCTAGCGCCAATCTGATGATGAGTGGTTTGAATTTGATTTAAAGATTTGCTCGCCTTGCAATCAACGACCTTTATCAAATAGAGTCTTCACCTATATATCTCCCTTATTATTCACTCTGTTAAGCGTGGCGGTAGATAGTACTATACAATATGTACGTTGAGGCCAACGTTTACCCTCGCTCCTGATCAGTCATAATTGTGGTCGAACCCTCGCCCTCACTCTCACCATAAAACTATTGTTTGTATCGTTTTCTATCACCAATTGGTTTTGGGATAAGTAGTAGCTCAATGGGGATGTAAGATTCTATAAGTAGTATCAAAGCGTCCTGGGAAAGCCATTTTTTATAGATAATCCTAAAGAGATTTCTTCTCATCAAAGAAATTTATTAGAAGTCAATTTCCCTTTTCCTCAAAGATTAGCCAAACACAAATCCTAAATGGATTGAGCTTTCTAAAAGTGAATCCAAGACAATTTTATTCAAAACAAAACAAAAGGTAAAATCATACTAAGACTCATGGACTCAATGTGGGGCCCAGTCGCTATTAGACATGTGGTCATGAAGACCACTTACATCTAATTAACAATTTCAACATCTAAATAGAAATTCGTGTTTGAGGTTCTCTTAGGCTAATTCCCATTGGTTGTTTGGAGGCTCTTTGAAACTGTAATTTTTAATATATAACCTATATGGATCTGTCATATATGCATCGTGTGTGTGCACGTACACCAGATGTGTGAAGCTAAATCCTTTTAATATTTCATTTTTTCCCTTGTAATTTTCTTAATTCTATTTTTAGGTCTTTTTGTTATGAGCCATTAGATTAACTTTAATCCAAGGGGTGTAAAGCATGCTTACTTTAGAAAGCCTTAATTATATGGAAAAGAAAGGGATTACATTGTAGAAATTGGGAGAGAAATTAAACAAGAGAGAATGGTTTTTCAAGAAGATCAAGAAAGGGGAGGAGAGAAACTAAGCTTGTGTTTTGTAAGTGAGTTCTTTAGAGCTTCACTTGGTTGGCTTGTTATCTCTATTAAAAAGTAAAGAAAGCTTTGTATTGGGCTTTCGTGGATGTATGCCACTTATTAATTGTGGCAGAACCATGTATATGTTGTGTCCCCTTAACTTTTATGATATTTTTTTATCTCTATTTTCATGGTGATTTGATGTGTATTGCCTTTGGTTGTATTCACGTAAGCGTTTGGTTGGTGGTTTAATTAGAAAATCACATTGCACTTATTTTGTCGTTTTATTTTATCTCGGCCCAAATACTCAGACTGATTACACTTTTTTGGATCTATCCCTTTTACTTTTATCTATATTATCTTTAACCTACCTCTTTTCTTGAGGGCGATGTAGAGAAACTTTTTCTCATTGACTCCCTTGTTGGCCTATTAGAGATGAATCTAAATTCAAATTTATAACGCATTGAACAAAATAAGGATGTCTAATGGTTGGGGTGGTGATCGGTTAGAATCAAATTAGGTTGAGCATGATGGATAACATGCATATGCCCAAATCAACTCTACTCGTATGTTGAGAATGAAGGGTTGCCCAATTGGTTCTCCTCGCATGTGCATGTTCTCTCTCTCCTCGATTATTTGGCCCTCTCTCCCTACTTGTGCAAGTACTGATCTCAAGATCTAAAATGTAAACTTGAGTCCAACATTAAGGTTAAACTTGAATATCGACCTGAATCTTAAATTTACAGATAGGTCTTCGTTGAGTTGAGGGGTCATTGTGTATTTAGCGGAGATGGGCCGGTGTTGCAGTATGGGCTTAACTCGAACCTGGCCCATTCTCGAGGTTAAAAAAAAATGTCAACCCAAACCCAACTAAAAAAATGTTCCCAAACTTATTTGGACAGGTTCCAGTTAGATAGATTGCTTTCGAGGCATTAATTACATGGTTCTGAATCATATGTGTTTATTATTTCCGTGATGCTCAGGATTTTGTATGGTTGGACCACTGTGATCAATGGTCCAAATTAATGTTTCAGTGGACCACACGTGGGGGATGAAGTGAAAACTTGAAAGTAAAAGACCCCCTCCTGTCAACGTCCTTTCTCCTTAAACAAGTGGGCCAAGAAAATAAATTACCTGACAGTCTAAGGAGTAATATTTCCAAATACATGCATGTGTTCCATTTATTTTCTTTTTGACCCAAAAGAATACATTAGAATACTATATTAATCAATGGACCCGCGTCGACCTTTCATCTAATAAGTTGATAGGGCAAAAATTTGAATGATACGTCATGGACACAAGGGCATATGATCTTACAGTGGTTGTTAGTACCATGACTCAAATCTATCTAAAGTCTAAAAAAAGATATACAACTTTTTATAAAAAGGGTTCAAAATGTCAATCCAAATCCAATTCAAAAGTTAAAAACGTCAACCAAGAAGCTTGCAGTTAACCGGTCTTCTTTGGATTGAATATGTTGCATATGGTGCAATTTGTAGGGTCGGGATTGATTCAAGTTGGTGGATTGAATAAAACAATGTCCTAAAGCCCAACCCACTTACTTATATGGCAGATGCAGGGGCTAAATCTGAGGGTGCACGGCCACCTGCCTCTCCAAAGTTATAGAAGTCCCTAACGGTCTATAAATTTTTTTTTGCATATAATACATAGTAATTCAATTCATAAGAAAGATCATTAAATAACTTATTTTTTTTATGGAAATTCAGTGAATGAAAATGGAAAATGAATACATGACCATCGCTTTTGATGAGTCAAGGCCAAGTGGCCCAGTCCATGACAAGCCCGGGCCTAAATCTGTGAAGATCCATTTAGTCTGTTGAGGTTTGAGCCTTAATCTACGAAGCCTAGCCACATCAAGGCAACCCACGTCGCTTCGGAAAGATTCGTTAAACCGCTTTTACCAAGTCCTGCGGAGAATATCTCACCTGCCTCGAGGGTTAGTTCGAAGACTCCATCCAAGTAGAGTGTTGTTATAAAGTCGTCCCCATCGGTTAGGGGAAGACTATAAATAGAAGAGCCTCACCAGTACTTGAGGGGCAATAGATATTTCCCTTCTACACACTTTCTTTCTCCTACATTGTAATCTCTGCACATTCGAGATATAAACCATCCGGCAACCTCTGCCTTTCTGAAGTGGACGTAGGTCATACTGACCGAACCACTATAATCTTTCTCTTCTTTAATTATTGCATTTATTATCCATTACGCAACCGGTGTTGTTTGAATCTAATTTAGGCATCATCAGTTTGGCGCCGTCTGTGGGAACTGAACAAAAGTTCTCATCCGTTTTTCAAAATTATGGTGATCAACACTAGATCGACAAGACGAGCAGAGGGCGAGGATGATCCTCCACAAACTAATCCTGCCTCAAATGCTCCTACTCCTACTCTTCAACAAACGTTGGAGACCATGCATCAGTTGATGACCCAAAACCAGCAAATCATACAACTTATGCTGGCATGGCAAGGAGGAGCACAATTTGGAGGAGTACCACAAGGAGCATCGCGTCAGGGACTTCCAAGAGCTCCACGCGGGGGAGCTCCCCATCTGGGCGCCCATCCTCAGGGCGGCACCCAGGGAGTTCCCCAGGGCGCCCATCCTCTGGGCGGCGCCCACGGAGTTCCCCAGGGCGCCCAGGGAGTTCCCCAGGGCGCCCCTCATGGAGTTCCCGGTGGAGCCCAGCTTGGAGGACCCCTACCTCCCGGGGGAGCAAATCATGGAGGACTTCCACCTCCTCCCTCTTCTTCTAATGGAGAGGATCCTCATTTCCAAGAAGGGGAGAGTGAAAACCAGAGCATGGAGGACGGGAGTTATTTCCATGATCCGTCCAGGGAAGCCCCCAATCGCTGGGAGGAGAAGATCAGGGAAATGCAAAATCAGCTAGGTGATGTCTTCAACGCCATGAGGGCGCAAGCACCGGAGACAGTGGATCACCTAGTCGGGCGAACGGACACACCGTTCAAGCCCGATGTGGTGAACTACCCGCTTCCCCGGAAGTTCAAGATGCCGTCCATGGAGACCTTTGATGGAAGAAAGGATCCATTGGACCAGCTGGAGACATACAAAGCCAAAATGCAGCTGCATAATATCCCTGACGAGATTATGTGCACTGCATTTCCAACCACACTGAAGGGTTCCGCCCGGTAGTGGTTTACCAATCTCGCCCCAGCCTCCATCGCCACCTTTGCGGAATTGAGCAAATCTTTCGTGTCACACTTTATTGGAGGGCGCCGTCACCAGAAGCCTGCCACACACCTGCTCAGCATAAAGCAGGACAAAAATGAGAGCCTCAAGAACTACCTCACTCGTTTTAACGAGGAGGTATTTCAGGTCGAAGAGCCCGACGACAAGGTGTCCATGACAGCCTTCTTGGGAGGCCTCCGCTCATCGAGCTTCCTCTTCTCAGTAATGAAGCGCCCGCCAAAGAGCATGACGGAGTTATTGATAAAGGCCCTGAAGTACATGAATGCTGAAGATATCACAAGGGCTAGGTGAGGGGAATCCTCCAGAACAGAGGACAAGGGGAAGGATCGGGACAGAGACGAAAAGAAGGATACAAGCAACAAGCGAAGCAGGACAGAGAGGGTACATGTTAGAGACCGACTCGGTCCTGCTCTGCAGAAAGACTAACAAATATTCACTCCTCTCAATGCCGTTGTTGGGCACATTTTGCTCTAGATACAAGATGACCCCACCGTAATAAAGGCATCAGCGAGACCATTCACTAAGTCCTTCTCAGCCAGAGCAGCCCTCTCCTCAGCTTGAGAAGCTCTCTCATGTGCCGACCTCATCTCTGACTCCACAACAGTCTCTCTGAGCCTCACCCTCTCACGGGCCTTCACAAGCTCAGCCTCAATGAGCGAAGCCCTCTCGCGGGCCTTCAGAAGCTCAGCCTTTGCCTTGGCCGCCCTCTCGTGGGCGACTGAGAGCTCAGTCTCAAGCCTGGTCGTCCTCTCGCGGGCCACCGTAAGATCAACCTTGGAAGTCCTTCTAGCAGCTTCAAGGGCAGTAATTCTTCCTTGAGCAGCGAAAAACTCCTTTTGCATAGTCTCATTATCCTGTTTCAGCTGACTATGAGATTGGGCCCTTGACAACAAACAAACGGATGCAGTGGAAGCCTGAAAAATAAGGGACAAAGGAAATGAGACATTGCATATATATAAAAAAATAAAAGTCTGGAGAAAAGGGGAACAATAAACGTTTACCTGAGCCAGACCTTCCAAAAATTTGTTTATAAACCCCTCGGTGTCCAAAACATTAATCTGCGTAACCTCGGGCGAAAACACAACACCGGGGCTGCCGAGCCCACAGCAGGGGCCCCCACACTCGCGGCCTCGCCTACGGCCGTAACCTAGGCGATGCCCGCAGGCGGGCGTCGGGCCGCATCCTCCACGCCAGCGGCCACGCCAAGGCCTTGCCTGCGGACGCGACCTGGGCGATGCCCGCCGCCGGGCGTCGCGCTGCTGCCTCCACGCTCGCGGCCTCGCCCGCGGCCGCGACCTCTGTGACACCCGCCGCCGGGCGTAGCGCTGTTGCCTCCATACCCGCGGTCGCATCCTCGGTGACACTCGCAGCGACGCCAGCGGCCGCGTCCTCGGCGACTCCCGGGCGATGACCACGGCCGCGACCTACCTCCACGCCCGCGACCGCGATCTGGGCGCCGCGCGTTGCTGCCTCCACGGCCGCGGCCGCGATCTGGGGTGACGCCCGGCGCTGCTGCCTCCATGCTCGCGGCCGCGACCTCGGCGACGCCCGCCGCCGGGCGTCGCGCTGCTGCCTCCAAGCCCGCTGCCACGCCCGGGGCCCCGACCTCAGCGACGCCCACTGCCGGACGTCGCGCTGCTTCCCCACGCCCGCGCTCGCGACCTGGGCGTCGCGCTGCCCGCGACCTCGGCGACGCCCGCTGCCGGGCGTCGCGCTGCTTCCCCACGCCCGCGCTCGTGACCTGGGCGTCGCGCTGCTGCCTCCACACCCGCTGCCGCGACTTAGGCCACGCCCGCCGCCGGGCATCGCGTTGCTACCCCCTCGCGGGATGCGGCGCCTGCTGCTTCAGCCAGGTGGGAAAGACTGCAAGACATTCTTGGAAGGGAGGAGAGACCTAAATATTCAAAATGCCGCCCTTTCAAAGCTTCTTTGGGTGCGGGGCATTCAGGGGCAAATGATGAGTCAAGCCCAAGTGGCCCAGTTCATGACGAGCCATGGCCTAAATCTATAAAGATCCATTTAGTCCGTTGAGGTCTGGGCCCTAATCTACGAAGCCTGGCCACGTCAAGGCAACCCACGTCGCTTCGGAAAGAGTCGTTAACCCACTTTTACCAAGTCCTGCGGAGAATATCTCACCTGCCTTGAGGGTTAGTTCGAAGACTCCATCAAAGTAGAGCATTGCTGTAAAGTCGTCCCCATCGGTTTAGGGAAGACTATAAATAGAAGAGCCCCACCAGTACTTGAGGGGCAAGAGATATTTCCCTTCTACACACTTTCTTTCTCCTACATTGTAATCTCTGCACATTCGAGATATAAACCATCCGGCAACCTTTGCCCTTCTGAAGTGGACGTAGGTCATACTGACCGAACCACTATAATCTCTATCTTCTTTAATTATTGCATTTATTATCCATTACTCGACCAGTGTTGTCCAAATCTAATTTAGGCATCATCAGCTTTAGTATTCCAATCCTAAGAAAGTTGAGGTCTCATCTAGCTCCTTACATCATATCCACCCCTCACCTCATATATCACTCCCACCCGACCACTTTAATGATATTCACTGGAACTCATTTGACTATAAATTCCTATATACTTCGTGGCAAACAACCATGCCCTATGTGTTTTAGAAAACTTCATCCTCCGATGAATTTCTTTTTCACATAACGACCCTATTAGAAAACTTCCACCATATCAAGTGATAGCGTAAAAATAATCTCTAAAGTTAAAAGGGTCAACCTAAATCCTATATCATTGAATTGGGGGTCGACAGTTGGATAAGGAATTTAGCACCCCAAACTCAAGCATGAAACCTAATGTTTTGCAACATGAAGCAGCCACTAGTTGTTGTTTGTGACATAAATGAATTTGTCTGTTTTTAAGCTTCGAATATGTCTCTCCTCCGTTAAACTCGTTTCTCTTTTTGTTTGTTTGTTTTCCTAGTGTTGTCTAATGGGGTATTTAAGTTGTTCTTCCCTCTCCTTTCCTGCCTCTTTTGCCTTTCTACTTTCCAACGGCCGGTTTGGAAGCTTAGAGAAAAGCTCCCACCGGCCACCCTTGTTGCAGAGAGGTCCACCGGCGCTTGCCGGATCTTAAAGAAGGGGCCCACTGCCACAACCAAACTAATCTTGACCGTTGGCTGGTGGCACGTGGGCCTACTATCTCACCACAAAAGAAACAAGACCATGCAATTAAGAATTATACTAGTGGAGTAATTTTCTGTGTCTTTGTGACTACATTCCTTTCCTTGAAGCTGGTGATTACAAAATAGGGTGCAAGTGAAGAAGTCTCTGGTTCATAAAAAGATGACTGCTAAACAAGGAGACCAATCTGGGGTTGCTGTTCTTGATGTTAAATCTCATAGATATGAGGCCTTCGACAATGTGAGTACTATTGGAACTTCTACAGAACAGTGACTGCTGTCAAACAGAATAAAAATGAAATAATAGTACCCGAGTGTTGAAGCCTGCAACTGTGATTTGTTGGCGAAAGTCGAAGAGTAGCAACGACAGCAGATCTGTGACCGAGGCATGTCTAATGACGGTCTCTTTCAGATGAGTTCTGGCTCTAAATCCAGGTGCGTAGGTTCTCAGCAGAACTGCTCCCAGAATACAACGGCCTTCTTGTTCAGATCTGGTAGCAACGCAGCTTGAACCGCAGACTCCTTTTGCTATTGCTCAGGGGAAAGCAGAGGGAAAAAGAAGAGAAGAAAAATAATTTTTTCTATTTCTTTGAGAACACAGTGATTAAAAATTGTTTAAAAAACAAATAAAATAATGGCAACCTTTTGCCATTTCTATATCAGAATGTGGGGCCATCTAGGCCACCTGGCCTGGATTTGCACCCTCGGCGATCTACATGCAGGATGCGCATTGTGGACGCACTCCCGGTTAAACGTTTTCCGGACCCAGGACCTCAGGTCAAGCCTACCTCGCGTGCGCACATAGGGCCCATGGCAAAAGCTTTTAAAGTTCTTAAAGAGTAAAGGAGTTAAAACACTTATAAAGCCTCTTCAAAAGTTAAACTTGAGCTATGTGGGATGACTTGTTTCCAATAGCCTACACTACCCATTAGGGGTGATCGACCGGATTTCCGGTCCGGTTTTCGGACCGGAATCCGGTCGGACCGGATTTCCGGTCCGGCCCAAAATGAAGGACCGGACCGGACCACTTATAAGCGGTCCGGTCCGGTCCGGTCCGGTCCAAACCGGTCCGGTTGGACCACTTAAAGTGGTCCGGACCGGTTTCCATTTTTTTTTCTTTTCATTTTTTTTTTCATTTTTTTTTTGTTTTTTTTTTTTTCATTTTCACCTCACATCTAAAAAGTAGGCAAATGTCAAATGAATGAATGATGAGTGTTACAAATGGGTGCTAGGCTCATGCCTCATGGGCTCAAAGATTATGAAAAAAAAATTAAAAAAAAATTATTTTAATAAATGCGGTCCGGTCCGGTCCGGACCGGACCACAAAAGGCCCAGACCGGACCGGATTTGGACCACCAAGACCGCAAATCCGGTCCGGTCCGGTCCGGTTTTGTGGTCCGGTCCGGTCTGCGGTCCGGTTCTGTGCAGCCCTACTACCCATATAGCAAAAGCACTAAAGGACAAAACACCTTTAAGAAAAAACACCTTAAGAATGTCTTGAAACACCAAAAATCCAATAATCTCCCCTCTGTTTCAAAATATTTAATGAGCATCTCACTGGTAAGGTGACAAAGCTTGAACCTCACCGTCATGACATAATTTCAAACCTTTAGGAGTTGGAAAGAACAAAGTTTTGAACTTAACTTTTTATATCAATTCAGAATTATGTCAAGTTTTGATCTTGAAGTCATTAGGTCAGCACTTTACGGCCATGTGCTTAATCCCGGATTTCTTGAGTGCTCTAGAGAATCTGCCCAAATTCTCATAGGAAGCGGCCCCACTTCCACACTCATATAGGTGAGTCTATCAAGAGTGCTCCTGTAGCTGTGCACCCCACCATATAGGTTATAGATCTCATTAAGGATTAAATCCAGCCTCATTCGCTACAGGTTATGTACTAACCATCAAGTAATCTCACATAATAGGGATGAGTACAGAGTATACAAACTCTTTATGTCAGTACTTCACATCATTGAGATAGCTTGTTTTTCCCATTGAACCTATTTCTCGAGATCTTCGGTCATTAGCTTGGGTTCCCACTATTGATGATTTATGGGCTTAAGACCCATCCCTTTAGTTGTTTCTTTTATTTTTTTCCCTTGCAAGGCCTTTTGTCAAAGGATTTGCTAGATTATCCTTTGATCTCACATAATCAATTGAGATTACTCATCCACTGAGTAATTGTCTCACATAGCTATGTTGTAGTCGTACTTGTCTAGACTTTCCATTGTACGTGACATTGTTAGCATTAATAATTGCTGCAGTGTTATCGCAATGAATAATAATAGGAGGAATTGGTTTAGTCCACAAAGGGATATTAAATAATAAATTTTTAATCCATTCAGATTCCATCACACAGCTCACAGAGCTGGGAATTCTGAATCCTTAGTGGAATGAGAAATTGCAGTTTGTTTCTTTGATTTCCAAGATACTGCAGTACCTCCCAAAGTGAAAATATATCCACTTGTAGACTTAGAATCATCTAAGTCTGAATTCCAGTCAGCATCGCTGTAACACTCAACTACAGTTGGATAACTTGAGTAACACAATGCATAGTCTATAGTATGCTTTAAATACTTAAGTACTTTAGATGCAGCATTCCAATGTTCAACACCAGGATTACTAGTATATCTACTCAATTTACTAGGGCTGTCGGTGGTCGGTCTTGGTCGGTTTTCAGTCACCTCTGGACCCGGGCCAAATGTTCGATTTTTTGGATATAGATAACCGAAAATCGACCACTGTATTTAATGCAAGTGGGAAAACTAAACATTCGGTTTGGTCGGTTTCCGATTTTGGGCTGGGCCCTAATTTGAATGGGTCAAGCCTCAATTTGTATTGGTCTAATTGGCCATTGGGCCTTTAATTTCATTAAATAAGTTAAGTGTCCAATCTAATTTAGTAACTTACACACAAATAAAACAGGCCCAACAGCAATTAACAATAAGTACAGGCCCAGCAGCTAGCTTGTAGTACTTAAAAATGCAGATGTTCAACAGTTCAAGTCACTAAGTTAGTGCAGTCTCCAGCTGCTTAATAATTTGGTCGGTTCGGTTTTAACCGAACGATTTTTTAGTTTATAATAATTTTTAGGTGAAACAAATAACCGATTGGTCAGTTTTCTTTAAAAAAAATATATAGAACCGCCCAAACGGTCAGTTCGGCCGAGCGGTTCGGTTATTTCGGTCAATTTTCACAGCCCTACAATTTACTCACTGCATAAGCTATATCAGGGCGAGTACAATTCATAGCATACATCAAGCTACCAATTACACTAGCATAATCAAGTTGAGATATACATTCTCCATTATTTTTCACTAATTTAATACTTGGATCAAAAGGAGTAGATACGAGTTTACAATCTGTAACGGCCCACCCTATACCCATGCATGATATTGTCCGCTTTGGCCCACTGGCCTCATGGTTTTATTTCTGATGTGCTTCAACCATCAAAAGGCCTCATGCAAGGTAAGGGTGTAAGCTTTACATATAATCCCAATCACTTTCCTCTCTATAATTGATGTGGGACTTCGGGGCGTCACATTCCACCCCCTTTAAGGCTGCACGTCCCTGTGCAGTAACCTGCCATCCCTCTTGGCCCGCCCACATGGAAACCCGCCCACTTGCACCAGACCACAGCAGGGGACCCACACTTGAGCTAGTCGAGAGTCGGCTCTGATATCATTTGTAACGCCCCATCCTATACCCATGCATGATATTATCCACTTTGGCCCACTGGCCTCACGGTTTTGTTTCTGATGGGCTTCAACCCATCAAAAGGCCTCATGCAAGGTAAGGGTGTAAGCTCTACATATAATCCCAATCACTTTCCTCTCTATAGTCGATGTGGGACTCCGGAGCGTCACACAATCAAAATGATCATATTTTCTCAATATTTTTTCAATGTAATGTGATTGGGATAATTTGATTCAAGAATCATTTCTTATGATTTTAATTCCCAATATGACATTAGGTTCTCCCAAGTCTTTCATATCAAAGTTGTGGGAAAGAAGACTTTTTGTTTCTTCTATGATTTCTAAGCTAGATCTAAATATTAGTAAAACATCAACATATAAGCATATTATAATTGTTGAACAACCATCACTTTTATAATAAATACATTTTCAGCCTCATTTATTTTGAAGCCATTAGAAAGAATAACCTCATCAAATTCCATATGCCACTGTTTAGGTGCTTGTTTTAGCCCATATAAGGACTTTATTAATTTACACACCTTTTGTTCTTGTCCTTTTATGACATAGCCTTCTGGTTGTTCCATATAAATCTCATCTTCTAAATCTCTATTTAGAAAAGCAGTTTTTACATCCATCTGATGTATTATCAAATTATGAATAACAGCAATAGCAATCAAGATTCTACTAGAACTGATTCTAGACACAGGTGAATAAGTATCAAAGAAGTCTATTCCCTTTTTTTGTCTAAAGCCTTTGGCTACTAGCCTGGCTTTATATTTTTTCTATTGACCCATCAGGCTAAAGTTTTTTTCTTAAGAACCCATTTGCACCCTAAAGGTTTAAAACCTAAAGGTAAGTCAGTTAATTCCTAAGTATTATTGGCTAAAATGGATTCAATCTCATCATCTAATGCTTCCTTCCAAAAGGCAACATCATGGGCAAACATTGCCTCCTTATAAGTAGATGGGTCCTTTTCTATTAGATAGGTCTCAAAGTCTGGACCAAAACTGGTGGATGTCCTTACTCTCTTACGTACTTCTCCTAAGTTGGGGTTCTTCTTCTTCTTGAATTTCCAGAATTCTTTTAGATGAGGTAGGTTCAGTTGTAATCCTAGTTTTGAAAAGAAAGACATCTTCAAAAAAGTCTGCATCTCTAGATTCAACTAGAGTTTGTTCTCCAATTTTTAGGAATCTATAGGCAGCACTATCTTGTGCATAACCTATGAACACACATTCCCATGAGTGGGGTCCTAACTTGGGCCTTTTGGGGTCAACTATCCAAACATGGGCTTGACAACCCCAAACTCTAAAATATCTAAAGTTAGGCTTTCTTCCTTCCCAAGTTTCAAAGGGTGTATAATTTGTCTTAGAATGCTGGATTCTATTTAAAATAAAATATGAAGTCAATAATGCTTCACCCCACAGATTTTTTGGATAGCCGGATGAAATCATCATACAATTAACCATTTCAATCAAAGTCAGGTTTTTCCTTTTTACTATCCCATTTTGTTGAGGTGTGTAAGGTGCAATACTTGTTCTTTGCAATACTTGTTCTTTTAATTCCTTTGGACTCATAGAAGTCCAAAAAATCTTTTGAAGTATATTCACCACCTCTGTCACTTCTAAATTTAATCACTGTTCTATTTAATTTATTTTCAACTTCAGACAAATAAATTTTAAATTTAGATAAAGCTTCATCTTTTGTTCTAAGCAAATATACATAGGTATATCTAGAGCAATCATCAATAAAAGTAATAAAATAGTATTTTCCACCTCTAGTTATAGTGTTACTTAAATCACACATATCAGATTGCACTAATTGAAGTAATTCAATTTCTCTTTCCACTTTATGAAAAGGCTTTCGAGTAATTTTGGATCATATTTCACATTTCTTATATTCATTTTTATATTTCTCAATCAATCCATCATTACTCATATTTTTTAATTTTCTAAAATTAATATGACCTAGTATACCATGCCAGTCATAAACAGAAGCAACTATGTAAGCAGAAGAGGATGCATTATTATTGATTACATTCAACTTAAACATACCATAACAAGCATAGCCCTTACCAACAAAGATACCTTTTTTGCTAATTACAAATTGATCAGACTTTATTACCTGCTTGAAGCTTGCTTTATTGAAAAGAAAACCAGAAACTAGATTCTTTCTCGTCTCTGGAGCATGAAGAACATTCTGCAAAGTCACAGTTTTTCCAGAAGTGAACTCAAGTTCAATCTTCCCTTTTCAGAGCGAGCTTATAGTCTTGCTTGACCTCCTCGTCGGTCTTAAACAGACCTCGATCAAATGTAACATGTGTGGTTGCTCCTGTGTCAACATTGCTCTTTCCTATGCTGAGTGTATTTACTTCAAAGATGACAGCCGCGAAGTGTTCTTCTTCAATGATATTTGCTTGAAGCTTATTGGATTGGGACTATTGTGGGAGCTTCTTCCGATGGCGGCATTCTCTTGCAAAATGACCTGGCTTCCCACAAACAAAACAACCACCCTTTGTCTGCGGCTTGTTTGACCCTTGGTTCTGATGTTTGAATGAACATTTTTTCTGATACTGGTTAGTTTTTTTATTTTTGAAAAAGGGATTGCTTTTCTTGTTCCTGCTTAGATAATGACCAAATTTTCCTTTCTTTTCATCATCACCTTTGGGTTCAACTTCAACCACATTTATTTTTCCACTATTTTCAAGTAGACTATTTTGATCACTCATCAGGGCTTCTTTTTCAATCCTCAAGTAGCGCTGAAGGCGCTCTAGTGAGTAATCCCTCCGTTTATGCCTCAAAGTTTTTTGAATTTCCTTCCAAGTTGATGGCAGTTTCTGAATTATAGTTGCTACTTGAAACCGGTCAAATACTCAGATCCCTTATTTGACAATCTCATTTACCAAAGTCTATAACTCATGTACTTAAGGAAGAATGGGTTTATCGTCTATCATTTTGAAATTTAAGTACCGACCCACAACATATTTTTTAGCCCTAGATTCCTCTATTTTATACTTCTTATCAAGGTCTCTCCAAAGTTCTCTTGCAGTTCTGGCATCAGAGTAAAGATTATAGATGTTGTCTGCAACCAGGTTAAGGATATGGCCTTTGCACAAATAGTCATCTTCTTTCCATTTTTTTCGTGCATATGAGCCACCTGGTTTCTCTTCACGATCGGAAAAAGGTTCAGTTAAGACATGCTACTTTCAGAGATGTCAGCAGAAATAGGACTTTCTATTGCCATCGTCGGAAGTTAGATCCGTCAAAACTATTCGACGAACCAAGTCATGATGCATAAACTTAACAACAGAGGTAGCCATAGAAGAGAGATAATCGTCCTAAAATTGTTGGAACTTCTACAGAACAGTGATTGCTGTCAAACAGAATAAAAATGAAACAATAGTACCCGAGTGTTGAAGTCTGCTACTGTGATTTGTTGGCGAAAATCGAAGAGCAGCAACGGCAACAGATCTATGACCGAGGCACGTCTAATGACGCTCTCTTTAGGACGAGTTCCGCCCCTTGAAAAAAAATTCAGGTGTGTAGGTTCTCAGCAGAACTGCCCCATGATACAACGACCTTCTTGTTCAGGTCTGGTCACAACACAGCCTGAACCGCAGATTCCTTTTGCTAATGCTCAGGGGAAAGCATAGGGAAAGAGAAGAGAAGGAAATCGATTTTTTTCTATTTCTTTGATAACACTGATGGCCCCAATATATACTGAGATTAGTATTCCGTTGGGCCATTAAATCACAACGTTAAAAATCATTAAGGCAAAAAATAAATGTCATTTAAATCAGAGATTAAAAGTTCATTAATCCTCAACGTTTAAAACATTAAATCAACGATTAAAAATCATTTTAAAAAATAAATAAAATAATGGCAAAAAGTTTCCATTTTTATATCAGAATATGGGGCCCTCTAGGCCACCTGGCCTGGATCCAGGACTTCGGGTCAAGCCTGGCTCGCGTGCGCGCACACTACAAGAATTTGCACTTTTTCTGGCGTTTTCTGCCTGCGTAATAAAAAAACGCCGGAAACAGTATATCTTTTGCCGGCGCAAAAGCTTATTTCGCCGGGAAAAGTATAGTTTTCCCGGCGACATTTTTTCGCTGGCAAAGGTCCCATTTTTCTCGGCGTTTTTTTATTTTCGCCAGCAAAAGTTCAATTTTTCCCGGAGTTTCTTTATTTTCGCCGGCAAAGATTCACATTTTCACCGGCGTATTTTTGTTTTCGCTGGCAAAAGTTACCAAATATACTCCCGCCTTCTCCACATACCCTAGGCTCCTTCATTTGGGGAAATTGAAAATAAAATTTCAATATATAAATGAAATTATTTTGCCGGCGCATTTTTCGCGCCGGTATTATTATTTTAAATATTTTCAAACTTTTGCCGGCGCACTATTCGCGCCACGATTGTTATTAGCATCACCCAGTGCATAAAACCCCTATTCTGATCTCCCTCAAAACCCCTTCTACATCTCGGTCCCTCTCACATCCCCTGCATCTCCCTCCCTCTCGGTCCCTCTAACTGTCTCTCACATCCTCATCATCTCCCTGCCTCTCAACGCACGCAGCGCCCATCTCGCCTCCATCCCTCATCTCTCTGACGTCCATCATCAGACCCACCACTCAACGCCAGTCTCCTCTGATCAGATTCCCATCCCTAACCGGCGGGAGCACACCTCTCCCTTACACTTACACCCTCTTTTCTTGATTCCCCTCTTCGTCTTTTTCCTCACTTTCCCTCATTTCTCACGTTCCCCAAACACAAAAAAAAACCCCTCCCATTCGAAACTCCATACCTTCAATCGAAACAAATTAAGGGTTTACTCTCTCCCTCTCTCTTCTCCTTATCTTTCTTCGTAAGAGCAGCTTCTAACGTGATTCGCAGGTTTGGGGGTTTTGCCAAATTAGTGCAGCCAGACTCCATTTCTTGCCCTTTAATACCGGCAGTGCGTTCGGAGCTATTGATTGAGAGAGGTGGAGGGTCAGAGCTTCCCAACCAATGGACCCTGCTGCTGCAGTCGCAGCCGGGATGACGCCGTCACCATCTTCTCAGCCTGCAAGGAAGGAATGGCGTTCGGTTTCCGACCACCCAGTTCTCAGCGCGGGAAATGAGGTAGAGATGGTTTCGTTTTGCACAAGAAATTTGTTTTTTTTTTTTCTGTTGGTTTTGTTGGTTGAATTAGGTGGAGATTTTATTTACAGGAGATGGAGCCCTGCAAACTGCGGGCAGTCCAACGAGAGAACAATATATGAGGTAGTAGTGATTGTTTTCTGAAACGTCTTTGTCTTTATTGAATAGGACTTGAATAACAAACAATTTTACATGTTATACAAGGTGCAGCTTAGAACAGACCATCTTGAAGTGGACTTCTGTTCGATTACGATAGATGGTAGCTCGAACGACATGTTTTGCAGCAACGCCTTCATGATATCTCCCTCTCCACGCCTGGTTGTCCCTTGTGCATATTTGTATTGCTCTTTCTTTGCATTTTGATCTTTTCGTCCCCTAATGTTTTACCCTATTTTTCTTATATTGGTACTTTCATGTTTTCACATATTCTGTAGCAGTCATCCACCTCCAACATTTGGTTCATTTCTCAATCTTTAAGCCTTTTCTCTTGAAGATGACAGAACATATGTTCAGGATGGAGATAGTGTGGTGAAAGGAAATTGAGTATTTTCTAGGTAATTTCTATAAAGAATTTTTTTTTATGGTAGGAATGCTTTTCATTTTTCATGTTATAATTGGAATTATTTTTCTAGATTATTATTGCTCCCCTTGTTATAGTTTGTGAAGTATGTTATGCTGAATACTTAAACAAAATAGTGAAATACTCATCCCCTATGTTTCTTTGTTGATGATCTATGACGTTCTGGTCTATTGTTACGCTTTTCCCTTCAGTCTTGGCTATGTAAATTACACCCGAGGCTAGCCTGCTTGGTCCTCTTCAAACCTACCCAACACCAACAATACCTCTTGCCAGCCACAAAACCCAAACCGCCAACTCTCCTTCTCACCCTTTCCTTAATTATCTCTTTTACTGTTTGTAGTATCGTACGAAACAGATAAGTAGTAAGAAATCTGTTTTGTTTTCCTTTCAGTTTCTATTTAGGTTATACCTTAGATAGAAAATCTCTAGTATTGAGAAGGGTCATTTGGTCTTATAAAGGCCTCTTGAAATTAGTATTTTTTTTAATTTATTTGATTTTACTCATTGTTTTTGTTCTAAGTTGCAATAATATGGAGGATTGGATCTTGGCGAATTGATTGAAGTTTTTTTTTTTCTTTTTGTGGGCTGAATTTGGATAAGAGTACTGTGCTAGGGTAAGAACTTTTCACACACGCACTCACATATGCATGACTATTGATATACAACTGCACATTTATTGATGAAATGAGTTTTATTGCTCGTTCAAATGTGATGGTTTAGGCAGATCTGGCAGGTTTGAGAGTTGCATAGGACTTTTGGGTGGTTCTACGCTATATATGTATTTCCTCCAAAGCATGCAACACTCTTCATTCTGTTATTGAATTATTATAGTTCAATAGAATTGGCATCCATTGTGTTAAAGAAAAGGGTCTTTTAACTCATATATTGGGATGCTAATATCATATGCCAAAAATTGTTCATTGAAGCATAAGAAATCTTGCGTGTATTTTGTCATGTTTAATTAAATCTCTGCCCAATTCCACTACAATAGCTAAATGGGTCACAGTCATGGAAGGGTGCAACTGGTGGTTCAAGTGGTCCAAGTTATAAGGAGGAAGGTTGGAATAGATATAATCGCCGAATGAAAGAGGACTATGAGGAAATGGAGACACTGGTGAGATTAATTTCTTGACTTTTCATTTTGTCTCTGTATATGGGAATTGTTTTTTTTTTTTTTTGCAAATATATTAAATTATAAATCAGTTGACTTTGATTGTTTCATCAAGACAATGAAAGCCTAGGAAACTATATGAAACTCATGTTGTGCATGTCATAATCCTTATATTTCATGGGTTCTTACTAAGATCTGTAACATCAATGTTTTCCTTTCTATTAACAATAACTTTGATATATTTGCTGAAATCAGTTTCCTGACTTTCATAAAACTTATTTGCTCTATTTGTTTTATTGATATTATCAAAATCATACACTTTAGGATTCCATCGCTTGATTCACACAACCCTCGTTCCTCTAGGTTAGATTTTCTTTTTTTCCTTTTTTTCATTGTTTCCATGTAGTTTTTCTCTGCTTGCATTCTTGGTTGGTGGGTGGATGTGTGATGCTCATAAAGACCATAGCTTGGAACCATCTGGAAACTAAATGCTTCAATTCAGCTTGAAATTCATTTTATTGATGGATTTTTATTGTGCTTTAGAAGTAGAAAAGGAATCAAGCAAGCCTCTGGTAATAAAGGTGGAGGAGTTGGCTCCACCACAAGCTATGGAAGTTAGAGTCAAGATCAAGTACACTTCCCTTTGCCAAAGAAATATGTATTTCTAGGAGGCTAAGGTAATTAAGCAAACACAAACCATCCCCGTTTAATTTTTACGTAATAATTTTTGTTAAATACTTGTTTGATACAAAACCCATTTGCTAATTGTCTTTTTTTTCCTTTCCTTTTGTTTTCTTTATCATATGAAATGAAATATTGGTTCTTGTATCTCGTCTAATGGGGTTTGTGGAAAAAATTCAATTCTTTAGTTCAGTATTATGTTCGTATCAAATGACTTTCAAAAGTTGGTCAGTGCTATTAAAACTTGTATGACATAAACTTACAAGTTACAAACAACTTGTATGACATAAAACTTAGAAATAAAACTTGTATAGCATATAACTTACAAGTTACAAACAACTGTTGGATTATTTTTAACAGTTTTATCTTTTCACATTCATATTAAAATTTTGGTTTTTACTGTTCATGATTCTGTTGTCATGATCTTTGTTGGTCAGTGCTATTTTTAACAACTGTTCATGATCTTTGTTTTTTTTTTTTTTTGGTCATTTATAGAAGGCTGGGAATTCAAGAAATATGAGAACCTGGAACTCATTTATTTTTTCCATTTTAGAGTTGGAATATGGGTGTGAATTTGTTATTGACATTTGGATATTTGAAATGGTACTTTCTATGGAGAATGGAGAACTGTATCTTTTTGCCTACAGCCAACTGTCATCTTTTAGTTTCTTCCATGGTGTGGTTTCTTCCATGGTTGATTTTGAAGCATTTGATTGAATTGAGGGCTTCAATTTCCACCTTCTTTGAATAGTTACCAGTAAAACAGCGTAAATCATTGAGTATTTGGTTCGTATTTCTAAGACCTGTATGTGCTTTGAAAATTTTGGATAGTTTCTCAAAGATTTTCAACTTGAATACAAATGAGAACAGGGCCATTTTTGTAGACAACTTCTAAAGAATTTTAACGGGAATGTAAATGAGAATGAGGCTCTGTTTAATCAATTTCTCATACACTGCACTACTTATGGATCATGGTGCCCCCTTTTTCAATGTTAGTGACTTTCCTTTGCTTTGCTTATATCTGATTACTAAATCATAGTTGCTATGTAAAATATTGAGAGGATTTTAATGATCTGTGAAGGGGTGCAGAACCAAAGCAATTGGCATTTTCTGCTGCCGTTGGTATGACATCTCTGATCCTTGCAGTGTTTTTTCCTCTATCTATTATTAGCATGGCGTGACCACAAGTCCTGTGACTGACTCAAATAAGATAGACTCATGCATGGTACTATTTTTTTGGTGTAAAGAATTTTAACTGGGAATGTAAATGAGAATGAGGCTCTGTTTAATCAATTTCTCATACACTGCACTACTTATGGAGCATGGTGCCCCCTTTTTTTTCCTCAATGCTAGTGACTTTCCTTTACTTTGCTTATATTTGATTACTAAATCATAGTTGCCATGTAAAATACTGAGAGAATCTTAATGATCTGTGAAGGGGTGCGGAACCAAAGCAGTTGGCATAATGATCTGTGCATTGGGTTGTTCATATGAAGTATTTTTTGTCATGTACAGGTAATTAGCAGGTTGTAAAAAAAAATTAAATGTCACACGTACAGGGGAGACTATGCCGAAATTTCGAGAAATCTTTTACATTAGAAGCTTTTTAAATGTTGTCAGGGGTGAAAATGGCTGGGAAATCTAACGGAGGGAAGAACAAAGGAAGAGCATCGAAAGATAATTCTAAGGTTGTGGTTGATGCAAATGGAGTGCAGCAGTTCAATTTGGGTGATAAGCCAATTATTCTTTGAATCAACAATGAATGTAGACATTTCAAAACAGTATCCATGTCTTGTGCGGGGACATAATTTATACCAATGGATGTGATGGTTAACCAAAATCATGCTTTGGTCTATCGTTTCACTAAATGTGGGTATGATTTCTAGTAAAAGATGTGGGTATGATTTCTAGTAAAAGTTGGCTCTACCTTGAAGTTGTGCATATGGCATTCTTAATCATATGTTAATCTTGCTCTCAATTTTTTTTTTTTTTTTTATGCAGATCAAATCAAAATTGAAGAATTTTTTTTTGTTGAAAAGTCCATGCAGCTAAGATGCAGCCAACATGAAGGCCAAGTATGCAGAGAAACAGAATGCTATATGCTAAAATGGGATGCATGAAGTTTTTTTAAACAATAGTGCAGGGGTTGGAATGGTGCAACAATGAAATAATCAATTTGAATGTTGGTACAGAGTAGAATGTTAGCATGGGTTTTAATTTTGTATATGGTAATTGTAAAGTAATGTCGAAAGGATGTTTGAATATTAATATGAAGTGCAATGAATTTTCTTGTTTCATTTCTTGATGGTTTTGGAAATATGGATGCTTGGTTGTGTAGTAAATCTGGTCTTGGATAATGGAGTTAGTAGTTTCAATTTATTCATGCAACACAGGTTGGAAGTTGTAATGAACTGATATATATACAGGAAAAAAAAATTAAAAATCAAATAAATAAAAAAATTATATTTAAGAAAAATTATTCATGGTGAGAAAAAACGTCGGCAAAAAATTTGAAAAAATAATTTTTGTAAAATGTAAATCTTTTTCCGGCGCAAAAAAAACGCCGGTAAAAGTTTTCTAAAATTTATTTTTGAAAAAAAAACTATTTTTCCTGATGCAAAAAAAACGCCGGCAAAAGTTTTCTAAAATTTATTTAAAAAAAAAAACTACTTTTCCCGGCACAAAAAAAACGCCGGCAAAAGTTTTTCTAAAATTTATTTTTGAAAAAAAAAACTACTTTTTCCGGCGCAAAAAAACGTCGGCAAAAGTTTTTTTGAAATTTTATTATTTAAAAAATAAACTTTTTTACCCGGCGAAATAAGCCCTTTTCTCGGCGAAAAATAACGCCGGCAATGGACTGCTTTTTCCCGGTGCCACCTTATTTCGCTGGGAAAGGGTTTTGCTGGCATATTATTGACGGCGAATTGCCGGCGCAAGAGAAAACGCCGGGAAAGGTTTTTCCCGTCGTTTTAGTGACCTTTAAAAGCCGGTAAAAGTGAAAATTGTTGTAGTGGCATAAGGCCCATGGCAAAAGCCTTTAAAGTTCTTAAAAGAGTAAAAGGAGTGAAAACACTTATAAAGCCTCTTCAAAAGTTGAATTTAAGCAATATGAGATGACTTGTTTCCAATAACCTACACTATACCCAGATACACTACCCAGATAGCAAAAACAGTAAAGGACAAGACACCTTTAAGAAAAAACACCTTAATAATATTTTGAAACGCCAAAAACCCAACAAGTACCCTCGTAATTTCATATCTTTGATTTCTGTTTCTCCCATCTTATTAATTTTAGTTTGGTTTTGGACCCTGACTATATTTCTCTGATCACATAGATGGATGGTGGGGATATTATTGAAGGAAAGGTGGACTGGAAAGGTAGACCAGCTACAAAACAAAATCATGGAGGACTGTTTACATCTACACTACTCCTGGGTAAACAAAACCATTAGTCTAATGTTAATTTTAATGAACAAGTAGGGTACCCCCACATGCAGCTGACCCGCATTACTTGTTGTGCTCGTGCATATGCGGAAGCGGAAATACCTACAATTGAATAATCAAGACACCTAATTGAGAGACTGGGATTTACGTGGTTCGGCGATCCGTCTATATCCACGACAAGAGAGTACCAATCACATATTGACTCTCTTCAGAGTGTAGGGTTGCAGATTACATTATATACGTGACCAGCCATTGGCTAGCCCAATGGATCAATCTGGTTAACCCGGAATACAAGACATAAACCCAATAACAAGATGAGCTTGGCTCAAAGCTATTTCAAAGGTAGGGATAATTCTCTCCTGATACTATGTTGACTGACATGTATAACAAAATTGTTTTTGCTGATGCAGTTTCCCTTGGATGTAATCAAATGGCTGTTTTTGCCATTATGGTCAACCTTGTCTCGTACCTCAGTGGTGTGATGCATTTAGACATAGCCGAGTCCACGAATGCACTCACAAATACCTTGGGCACGAGTTCTATTATTGCATTCTTTTTGGCCTACTTCGCAGATTCATACATTGGCAGGTGTAGAACTCTTAGCATTGGGATGTGGATTGTATTATCGGTATGCATTTCTACATCAACAATCTAGACTGTCCAAAATTCATAGGCAATCACCTCTCTCTTGGATGGGACATTAGACTACATGTCCATTTCTAATAAGTAGAGCCAAGAGTAATGGTCCATTAGAGTGGTTTTTCAATTGAATGGTTGATGATCATATTATCATTCTGTTCTTTTTGTGACCATCTAATGGACATTTGAGCCAATTGGGTAGTTCATAAACTGACTTTCAATGCCCTCACTTGGGGGTCATTCCTGATATTCATAAATTTCATTAAGACTTGACATCATTTGGGGTTGTCCATCTTATAAGGTGGCTAAGGACCATACCTCTTAAAATCCTCTCACTGCTTGTAATCAAAGATCTGATCAGGATGAGAAAATCAATAACTAGTTTCCATTTCACATCATATCCATATTATCCTTAATCATTTGCTTTCTTCTTCTACAGGGATTTATTTTGATGACACTCCAAGCTTTAGTACCAAGTCTAAAGCCAGCTCCATGCAACATCTATGATGAAACTACTAAGCGTGAGAAAGTTGAAGGCGGAAATGCTGCACTTCTCTATGTTGCAATGTACTTAGTAGCATTAGGACTTTCTGGAATAAGATCATCAGGACCAGTACATGGTGCTGATCAGTTTGATCAAAATGACCCTAAAGAAGCCATGCAAATGTCCAGCTTCTTCCATTGGCTCTTACTAGCTGAGTGCATTGGAGTTTCAATTAGTCTGTCATTAATAGTTTGGGTTCAGACTAACATAGGCTGGGATTGGGGTTTTGGGATCTCAACTATTGCCTCCCTCATGTGTGCGATCGTCTTCTTCTGTGGAACGCCAAGATATCGGATACAACTCGTCCAAAAAACTGATGCTGTGATTGAATTATTCCAGGTTTGTCATTATAAACATTGAACTAGCAGTGTAGATTACTAATTAAGGGCTTATTAATCACTATTAGCAGCATATATTTACTCAATGAGGATAGTCACTACTTGGATGGCTTTTTATTGTATGCTACAGCTGCAAGTGTGGTATGTTAGCAGTAAGTAACTTTTAGATGTTGTCACTTTTAGATGTTTTGTCACAGTTTTCGTTGGAGCTTTTCGAAATAGAAATCTGCATCTCCCACAAAACCATGAGGAGCTCTATGAGATTGACAGAGTAAAGGAAACATCTGAGGAATTAGAATTCCTACCTCACAAAGACAGACTCAGGTTTGACTCATTTCTTCCCTAATCACCAAAATATGTGGAAAGATCACACCAAATTGAAATTCTGCAGGTAAGTCCAATGTACAAGAATGCACTAGTTTACAAGTAATCAGCAGAAAGATGCCGGTTAGGTCCCACATTGAATGAACGAACAAATGACTGGTTGAGACCGGATGGTCGTGAGACCGACCAATACTAAAATCTGGTGTGCTCTACTAAAATTATAGCATAATTTTTCAACTAAATATTATTAGCTACTATGATCTCAAACATTTGTGCCACTGTGGGTTTTTCTAACTTTAGAGCAAACCAATAAATCGATTTTATTGCACTAAGACTATCACACCAATTTATATAGTAAAAGAGAGAAACATAGGCAATTTAATCCAATCAAGAAATCTATTCAAGCTCAAAATCGAATAGTATATCTTAACTGGTTCATATTATACCTAACATTTTTAACCATTTTACTTCAGGTTCCTAGACAAAGCGGCAATTCAAACTTCAGAGTTCAGACTCACCAAACCCATGGAGCTTGACTCCGCAGTGTCACGCAGGTAGAGAATGCAAAGATGTTTTTAAGCATTTTCCCTGTCTTTTGCTGCACCATCTTAATGAGTGCAGGCCAGGCACAAATGACTTCTTTCTCAATCCACCAAGGCCTGACCATGGACACCCGCATCATCGGTGACTTCAAGGTCCCACCTGGATCACTTCCCCTCATCCCTGTTATCAGCTTGATCTTCCTCATTCCCATGTATGAGCGCTTTTTTATTCTCTTCGCTCGAAAGATAACTGGAGTCCCCACAGGCATTACCTACTTGCAGCGCATTGGTGGTGCCTCTTCCTCGCCACGGTGGCCATGGCTGCTGCTGGGTTTGTGGAGGTAAGGCGAAAGGAACTGGCAAAAAGCCTTGGGATGCTTGATGCAGTGCCTGGGGTCCAATCCCTACCTATGAACATCCTGTGGCTGGCCTTCCAACAGGCGTTATACAGTGTCAGCGAGATGTTTACCAATACAGGGCTGCAAGAATTCTTCTACGCAGAGGCGCTTAAGGCGCTGAGATCGGTCTCTACTACATTTGTTCAGTTGTCCATGGGAATTGGCTTCTTCCTCTGCACGGAGGTGGTGACACTAGTGAACCAGGTGGCTAAGGATATAGAAGGCGTAGGCTGGTTGGAGGGAAACAATCTAAACAGGAGCCATTTGGAACAATTCTACTGGTTCTTTTCTCTACTTGGCGCCACCAACTTCCTCATTTTCCTGTTCTTCGCTCTGCGCTACAAGTATGTGTCTGCTTCCTATGTTAACCATACGTCCATACCAATGACAAGAAATAACGAAATTTGAATTAAGACTGTGAGATGTCATGTGGAGGAGGAGAAATTGTCTCTACTTTTAGTCATAAACAACATATTAGATCCCTTTCTTTTTCCTAATGTACTTCTCAGCTTCTGTCATTTTTTGTTTTGCCCAAATGACATTCTTACATAAATAAATACATACATACATACTGAGTCTTGAGCCTCTGGGCAAACCCAGATGGGCTTAAATGGATTGGCATGAGCCAAATCAATGAGGGTGGACACTGAAGGAACCAATTGAGCTTGTCCATGCATTAACAATAACCCTATTTTATGCCAAACACCTGTCCGGAGTCTTGAGCCTCTGGGCACAATTTGGTGAGCCCAACTTTAAATCATTAAATGCTAGGTGGCTCAAATTAATATAGTTCTCTGGAAAATGCCAGTATAATTCTAAAATTTGGAGTGTTTGTAATCCGTGTTTTGGAGTTTGAATTGATCATGAGATTCAGTTTTGGTTTATCCATTGCATTTATTCAACACAGGATTCAAGAAAAATATAGGAAGTCATGCATGTATAAAAATAACAATCAAATATATTAGAAAGTCTATGTATCAAGCCATAAAATAATAGTAGTACTCTCTCTGTGTTATTCAACACAGGATTCAAGAAAAATGTAGGAAGACATGCTTGTATAAAAATAACAATCAAATATATTAGAAAGTCACTGTATCAAGCCATAACATAATAGTAGTACTCTCTCTACTCTCAAAAACCTTCTTCTTTAAACTAATTAAAATTCAACTACAAAATAGATGGTGTATTGATTTCCTTGATTATCTACTCTTTACTGATCTTCTTCACAAACAGCAACATCATCACCAGAGAAATCTCAAGTGATTATTTTATACAGTGGGGTTGAGTTATTTATTCAAGTAATTCAGCATATACTCTCGTTCCTCTTTCTCAATTTCCTTTTGCGCCAATTTCTTAAAGTCTTCCCATTCGGGTACCTCCTCCTCACCAGGCAAATCGGGTCCTTGATGATATGAATATTTGTCATTATTATTGAAGTTATCTGCAACAACTTGAACAGGCTCGTTGATTGGCCTTGGAATATTCCTGCAATGTAATCATAGAAAAGGGAAAGCAAGAATTAGCATACTTGCTTGGTTCAATATTGACTGAATTCTTATCAAGATTTAGAGCAAATACTTCCATGATCCATCCAAATTTAAAGATTCTAGAAATTAAGTTGTATAGAAATCAAATCCTTCGTGAGTAGTATAGAAATTCTAGGATTAAGTTATATTCTTTGAGATGAGATACAAGAATCACATATCTATAAGCTAATAATGTAAAGTTCTAATGATTCTATATCCATCAATACAGACAAAAGATTAACATATAGGGATGTGATCTAGTGAGAACTGTTCTCATGGCCGGGGGGCCCCATTTTAGAATGGGACCGGTGGGGATTGAAAGATCTATATTGTACCACCCCAAATATCAAGTTTGGCTCCAATTCCATGCTTCTAGCCACTTCATCCATGGCCGACAAGTCCAATCTATTTGTATGGGTATATACTCGATCCAACGGTCCAATTCATTCGCATTGGTGCCAAACCTTCGGGCGTGTGAGTATTAAAGGGGTCTATGTCCATTGCAAGGTTTGGATTAGGTGATAGGTGGCCCCACCCCATAGTTCTCACGGTTTGAACCATAAAAACAGTTCTCACCTGATTAGTTGATGATCGATGCTTACCGAATTGCAGATGCTCCTATGAAGAACAAAGCAATAATGCCAAAGGCGAAAATATATCTCGTTACTCGTGCTTTGAAATCCATGACCAAAGGAGAACTAATTGCAGCTGATCAAATCTTCACAAGTAAATTAAGATGAGTGAGTTTCAGATCCTATGTACGTAACTGGTCATGCATGCAATATATATAGACTAAGGGATCCGGATTCCCTGTTTGGACCAAATAGGGAAACCCCTTATTGGCCAATCAGGGGGTGCCACATGGGGAAAGGAATTTATTTAAGAAGATAGGATTTTTTTTTTTTTAGAGATGGGATGTGAGTCATGTGACATCTCTCCCCATGTGGCACCCCCGGATTGGTCCAAACAGGTTTCCTTGTTTGGACCAAACAGAACATCTATTTCCATAGATATGGGATACTACTTTAGTTAAAAATAAATTTAACCTAGTAAATAAATTGGATCTCTAATTCAATTCAGCGTTTAAATCTTTAATTTGAATCGTGTATGGGTCCATGCATGTCCAGTCACATGGACCCAATTCGGGGTACAAGTCATTAGTTTAGGTCCAATACAATATGGACCCGATCGAGTGGAGTACAATCGATTTCAACCCCTATAATACAATCCATTTCAACTCATTCATATCCACTTGTGTAATTTTTAACGAGATTCTTTTGAACATTGTCTCCACTTAAGGCATGCTGGGACCCACATGCAAAAGTAAAATTCTATTAGATTTGTTGCATCTTATGACACAATTATTTTAGAATTTGATAAAGAATATGATTTATCGATGAATTTGATTGGATTTAAATAAAGAGTTTTGACTAGATTTGAACAAAGCGTTCGATTGATTAAGAGAGTGATTGGATTTGGATATAAATATTGGATTTTTTTTTTTTACTATTGGAGGGTTCCCAACCCTTTTTGGGCCGGTTCAATCCCTCCGGGCCCAAAGGAAAGCCGGGTAAACTCCCCTGTAGTCCAGTTTAATCGTGTAATTTCGAACCTACAGTCTTCGGGTGCAAACCGTGGTCCTAGGCCAACTGAGCTACCCCTTGAGGTTATAAATATTGAATTTAAACAAACAGTTTGCTTGAATTTAAACTTCTCCATTGGTTTTAAGTAAAGAGTCTGGGTTAAGATCAGGTCATACTGAAATCAAAATTGGAGTTCCAATTTTGCAATCGGTTGCGAAATCAAGCTCCAATTTCAAAATCGAGTCTTATCGGACTCTTCACAAAATCAACGGGGGATTTGACAAGAGTTTAGGATTTGATTAGTTTATTGTTTTCTTTTTTTTTTTAGATTAATTTAGTTTGGTTATCGATTCCTGATCAAATTGTAAATCTGTTTAGGAAGTAATTTATTTTTTGTAGAATTCTAACAAGATAAGAGTGCAAGAAGAACCCATCTCTCGGCTAACCTCTTGGGTCAGTAAAAGAACTTAATTTTAGGACTACTAAAACAATTGTTATTTGATTCGTTTAATTTTAGCTATCCTTTCTTGAAAATTTACATCTTTGCAGGAAGTTTACATTTAGTGGAATTCTAGCAAGATCAAAATACAGGAAGAAACCATCTCACACATTACTTCTTGGGCTGGTTAGATTGCTTTTCTAAAAAGAACTTCAAAATGTAGAAACTCCCAAATCATGGCTTTGTAGATCCCTCCCATATATTAATTGCGTACATGAACTTCTCTATCTAAAAACGCCTGCCAATATTGAACGGTACATTACTTAAAAACAGCGTCCTTTATTATCACAGAGACCGAAATCATAGCATAGTTTCCATATGCATCTTCCAACGGCAACCTTTCCTCTGTTATATAAACCCCAAAACCTATCACTTCTACTGCATCTAGTCAATTTGTTTTAGGGTTTTTGCAGACATGGGTTCTCTTGCTTTCCTCAGCTTTTTGCTAACAATCTCATTGGGCTTGATGTGGACTTGTCAAGGCCACGATTTCTATGTTGGAGGATCAGAAGGTTGGGTGCAAAACCCTTCTGAAAACCACAATCACTGGGCTGGAAGGAACAGGTTTCAAGTCAATGACTCTCTGGGTAACATGCATATAAACTCTTCTTCTTTCATCTCACCGTCTGTGTTTTTCTGATGTGAAGTTAGTAGAATATGGGTTGTTTTTCATCTGGGTCACTGTTTTTTGACGTTGGTTTTGCAGTTTTCTCTTATAAGAAGGGAGAGGACTCTGTGCTTGTGGTGAACAAAGAGGACTATGATAAATGCAATACAAAGAATCCTATAAGCAACTTCAGCGATGGCTATTCAGTGTTTAAATTTGATAGGTCTGGTCCTTTCTTCTTCATCAGTGGGATACAAGAGAGATGTGAGAAGGGTGAGAAGATGATAGTGGTGGTGTTGGCTGTGAGACATCCACATACACCTCCCATATCTCCTCCTCATACATCTCCCATATCTCCTCCTCCAAGTGCTGAGGCGCCCACTTCACCATCTGGTTCTCCTGGAGAGAAGTATGCACCAGCACCCTCTCCAACACCATCTGATTCTCCTGGAGAGAAGTATGCACCAGCACCCTCTCCAAAGAGCTCATCTGCTGCTGCTTCTCTTTTATTTTCTTGGACGTCAAGGTTTTATTTTGTGGGAGTGGTAGTGGCCGTTGTGTTTGGGTCTTATGTTGGGCCTTTCTAGGTGGATTTGGTTTGGCCTAAGGATTCTTTTGTGTATTTTTTTTTTTTTTTTTTGTGGGGGGGGGACTAATTTCTAGTAAGTAGTTTTGTAGATGCTGCGTGGTAATAATTTAGTGGGTTTCAAGGATATGTGGTTTGTTGAAAAGAGGAGAGCTGAATGTAACTGATATATAGGATTCTGCTAATGAACTAAATGGATTATTCGTCTCTCATGCTTTCTTTCCAGTTCGCCAATTGGATGTTGTTCTTTTGGAGTCATGTGAAGTATATCTCCTTGGATTTGAAATTTCCACAGTCAATTACTCATTGATGGCGCCATTAATTTATCTCTGCATTGATTTTATTTTCCATGAAAAATGGAGACGTAATTAAAATTTTATTTTAAAGAGTTTTAGGGCTATGGATGTGGAGATCTAGAAAAGAGCTGAAGACAAGTGGAGAAAATTCCATAACACTAGTGGAGATTTGAGCTCTTTATCCACCTTTTCTTGACATGCAAAAGGACCCCTTTTTATAATCAAATATTTTTTTACCACTTTTTTAAGATTGCAGAGGATAAAAGAAGGTGGAGAAAACTATTTACATTAGCAAGTTGAGCTAGGGACAATTTTATCCACCTCTTCTTAACATGCAAAAGGGCCCTGAGTTTTATTGCATGGTGCTGAGAGACTTTCCGTTTTCAATCAAATGTTATTTTACCTCTTGGGCTTGTTTGGCAACTCTATCCTTAGAGTCAAATAAGGTAAAGCCTCCATTTCTATAAAAAAAAATCCCACCAAAATACTTTAATTCAAATTTCCTACCATATTTAAAAAAAAAGAAGTAAAAAAATAACATAATTTCTCCACTAAAAGACAAAAAAACTCCACTTTTCAATAAAAAAAAGGTCAAAGATTCCATTACAAACAATTAAAAATAAAATATATTTTATTATTTCTTCAAAATAACCTTTACTCCACTCAACTTCATTAGTAAAGCCCCCAAATAGGCCCAAGATTACAGAAGATGGTATTTTATTTCTTTTAGTCCTAATCTATTTTCCACAAAAAAATGGTGAAAAATGCTTTTATTCCGAAAATAGAAGCCTCTGGAAAATGTTGAACACAAGGAACAACATGAAACTAATCTTTCTTAAAATCATTTTCATAACCTAAGGTTTGCTTTGCATATACACAGTGGAATATAACATATGAAAAATTCTAAAAAATACCCCACTTTAAAAATGCCTCATTTTCCTCCCCCCCCCCTCCTTTTTTGTCATGGGGCTCATGTTGAGTTAATCTAGTCTTTTCACACACAATACTCCCATGAATGGTCACTAAGTACAAATTTGACGCTCATCAAACCTTTTCTCACAATTGGATTGAAATCATAATAAAACGATGTATCTAAACCATTAAATTTTAGCGCCATGGATCAAAAGTTCAGGATGATCTCATGCATCCTAGTAGGCCCAACTACAATGAGCGTTTTCTCCTAAAAAGTGTTCGGGTGCTGTGTAGTGCTCCCCTATATATTTATATGAAGAATCTTCCTATAAGATAAACCCCCACACTACTATGAGGTGGGGGGGTCATATCCAATGCCAATATCCTAAATATGAGGGTCCCCGAAACCCACTCTCATAGTAGTGTGAGAGTTACTCTCATAGGAAGCCATTCAGAGGGGTCATTGTTGTAGTAATAACCCATACATCTTCTGGCCCATTCACGTACCTAAAGGGACTGGCATAGATTACTCATTTTATGATCATAACCATTTCATGTTAGGCCTCTAAAATCATTTTCATACCTTAAGGTTTGCTTTGCTTATTTGGAAAGTAGAATGTTTAATATTTACCCTAAAGAATGCCCCACTTTTAAAACGCCCAACGCCCATTTTCCTCCCTTCTTTTTTTGTTCTTTTTTTTGTTCTTTTTCTTTTGTGTGTGTTTTGTTTTGGTCATGCGGCCCATGTAGAGTTAATCTAGTCTTTTCACAAACACTACTACCCCCATGAATGGTCACAAAGTCCAAGTTCGACACTCATCAAACCTCACAATTGGATTGAAATCATAATCAAATGATGTCTCTAAACCATTAGGATGATCTTATGGACTCAAGCGCATATAGGTAGGCCTCATATTGATCTTTTCATCCAATGGACTCCCATGATCATCATGCATCCTAGTTGGCCCAACTAAGAGGGGCGTTGGAGTCCTAAAAATTTTGGTCACATTTTTAATTATATGCTTAATCTTAAGGTGAGACCAACTCAAAGTTGACTAAAATTTGGGGAGATCCACTCCACATAGAGGCCGATCATTTTGAGAGGTTCAAATTTTCAATAGGTGTCTCCATTGTAAAGTTTCTCCCTTTTCCTAAAAAAGCGTGAGGGAGGAACTAATATTGATTTTTATCATATCTCCTACAATTTCTCTAAACAACTTCTTCCATTCTTATCACACCTATCCTTTCTCCACTTCTACCAAGAAGTTGATAATACCATGGGATATTTATTTCAAGTTAAAGACCAGACGAACAATGCCACATTTAAACACATCATGATGCACTTTAATGAATTAGGATAAGAGGCTCACTTTTAAATATTACATCATGTGACCCCACCAATGCTCTTTAGAACACCACATCAACAAAGGCCTATTGCCAAATATTCAATTGGACACACCTTTAGATATTTGGATATGGGCATATCTTTAGATGTTACATCATGTGACCCCACTAAGGATCATCGGAATGACACATCAGCAAGGTCCCACTGTCCAATTGGACTCACCTTGAAGGAATTAGGATATGAGGCTCACGTTAGATGTTACATCATGTGACCCCACCAAGTTATCTTTTCTTTTATTAAAGTTATATATAATAAATACAAACTACTTATTTATTTCTATAAAATTTGTTCTTTTCTGATAGTATCTCAGAAAAGAATCACATATTTCATTATATTTTTTTAGCCCGGGCACCATATCTCTCCATTTAATTCTGTAAGCTTACGCTTATGGGGCCCACCCTTGGTCCATCCAAATGGACCAAACACACAACCTCCCTAAATTGTACATGTCCACTAGAATTTGGTCAGATCCGGATTTACTGGACCGTTGGATCGACTGTGTACCGATCTGAATGGATTGTTAACCATTAAACTTTTGGGGCTTGATGGAGATGGTAGAAACCACGGTTGAGACTAATTTTTTGTAAAGAGAAGGGTCCCAGTGAGTCCTTGAAATCCCTACATCACCACCCTCATGTGGGTGGCCAGGTGGGCCCCACTACAAACTTGAGCTTACCTTAACCTAAGCTTTAGCTTAGGAGAGCTGCCCATATATCAACACACATTCATACTTGCGTAATGGTCAATGCCTTTAAATTCAAGAGGGCAATATATTATGTAAGTTTACTTCTCATTTTATATTTATTTTCATCACATGTTAAAAGATTCTAATATTCAAAGATAATAAATTTCTTTCTTTTAGACTTATTTTATCTTAATAATATTTTAAAATAATTCTTAAATTTCTAATATATTTTTACTTTTGGCCCGGACTTAGCACTAGCGTTTGTTGCTAGTATTGACTAAACAAAATAATGCATATATACGAGTCCGAATTGTCCGCGGTGCTCACCCATGTTTCATGTGAGTGAACAAATAGCTCGACAGCCCAAGCCTAAAGACTTTCATTACATGTTGTAAAATTTAAGTCCATTTCTCTCCTTTAGTGACAATCCATCCCATTTTCTTCCAAAACCCCACTCTTGATGTTTGACAATACCTACAAATTTAAGTCCATTTCTCTCCTTTGCTGACAATCCATGCCATTTTCTTCTAAACCTCGCCCACTTCAAATTCTAAATCGCATAAATAAATAAATCTCTCTCTCTCTCTCTCTCTCTCTCTCTCTCTCTCTCTCTCTCTCCAG
Organism: Litsea cubeba; assembly: GCA_012931725.1. Taxonomy (NCBI): domain Eukaryota; kingdom Viridiplantae; phylum Streptophyta; class Magnoliopsida; order Laurales; family Lauraceae; genus Litsea; species Litsea cubeba. The sequence goes on from CM022948.1 coordinate 2,069,832, forward strand.
GGATATAGCTTAATTTGACATTTTTGATATATGGAAAAACAGCAAAGGAGAGAAGAGACCCCCTCTCCAGAGATATAGCTTAATTTGACATTTTTGATATATGGAAAAACAGCAAAGGAGAGAAGAGACCCCGTCCTCCATTTCTCTCCTCTTGATAACCCAATTTGACCTTGATATGTTATTGGCCTGTCATAAGATATAATAAAAATACTACACTTGAATAGAATATTATAAACTTCAAAGGGTTGGCTGAGTGGTCAGGACCTTACCAGCTAGGGGCCACCGGGGTTTTATCCGGCTTCTCTATGGGTCCGGAGGGAATAGTCCAAACCAAAGGATTGGGAACTCTTCGTTAACAAAAAAAAAAAAAGAATATTATAAAGGAAAAGGTAAATGAAGATTTGAAAAAGTATTGAAGTTTTCCACAAAGTATAAAAGAATAAGATTTCTGGTTCTAGTTCAAGATTTTACATGAAGATTTGAATATTTTAATGTAGTATAAAGTTTTAATTTTCACAATTCTTACAATAAAGTCCTCTCCATAAAAAGATTAAAAATGATAAAAACACCCTTGTGTCATTTTTCAAATTGTCCCTTTAATAAGTCATTTAGGACAAAGGATCAAGCCCAAACCAAATGACCCAGTCGTGCCCACTTCAAATACCTTTATACATGAATTGTTGACAATAGGGGGTTTTAAATGACTAAAAACTAGATTTATTAAATAGTTATGACTGTCAAAATCAAAACGGCCTGTTTTTTTTGGAAGAAAGAGATTAAAAAAAGAGAATAGCCTTCATAAGGGAAGGGTATTCTTGTCATTTATTATTTTTTTTATAGAGAGGACTGAATTGAAAGAATGGTGGAAGGCTTTTATACTCTTTTATTTTAAATATTCAAATCTTCATTTGCATTTTTTTAAATGTGCCAAAAGTTTTATACTATTTCCAACTTTTGTACTATTATAAAATATTCATATATTATCCACAGTTGGACCCACCTGTTCAGAATTTGTACTATCCATTAAAATAAAAGAGAATCCAGCTTCCTTTTCCATGGGATATGCCAAAATTTATCTCTTATATGTGTTGGCCTTACACTTAAGCTTGTCAATTGAGCCCGTTGAAATGCGTATCCGACCCGGCCCAAGCTTGAAGATATAGGGCTTTTAAAAAACTTGAGCCCGGCGGGCTGGGCATGGACAATGATTTTAATGCCCGACCAAAATGAGACTGAGAATGGGCAGAACAAGCATGGCCCATCCATGCTCGGCCAGGCCTGCAAACACATTTCACTCATTTTTAATAAACTTGTAAATGAGGAGAATTGCGGCAAAGGAGAAATTGAAGTAATCTATTGAAGTGAAGTCTTACGCCGCATGATTCATGTTTGTTTCAACCGAGTGTCATTCTCATAATCATTTTAGATTTTATGAAATATCTTATTGGCTGATATTTTACCTCTTCTAAGAGAAAATTAGGTGATGATATAACTTTACGACGAGATGAGCTTTATTCTTTATTTTAGATTTCTATTCATGTAAGATAGTTTAATTCTATCTCATTTCTACTAATTTTTCAATCAAAAGGAACTTATGCAAAACTTAAGCAGTAGATGGTGTTAAACAATCCTCTGACTTACTATACAAAAGTGGTCCCATCACATAAACAAAGCATATAGGTAATATATATAATATAGTTTATAATTTGAAAAGCACATACTTTAACCAGATTAATACATACTGTAACCAGATTAATTATCTCCTATTTGGCTATAGGAATTATGATAATTCTTATATGCAACAATTATCATGAATTCTCCTAGTACTTCCTCGCAAATGTAATTGGATGGATTTTGCTGAACCATCTCTTCCTAATTTTTCCAATCCCATTGTTCAAACCCAAATCCTTTCCATTTGGCCAGTAAGGAATGGATTTTTGTTCAAAGGCAAAAGGCAGAACCCTTGAATAGTGATTTTAATGACAAATAAAATGGAGTTGGGTCCCAATTCTTTGTCCTCTATGCCCCACCCTATTGCCTATCCCAAGATTTTGGGGTTTGATCTCAAACAGAGAAATGGGGGTTTTACTATATATTTTTAAATGCGGCCTTTTTCCGCATCTAATGAGAAATCTATTTTAGATTTTGCGAATTTTAGTAATTGTTCCATTTTTTGTGCAGGGCATCTAAAGGGCCTAGAGTTGTTAGGGCGGTTCTCTTTGCACTAAATGCGGCTAAGAGTAAGGGGGAATCCAAAATTGCTCTCTTCATAGATGCCTTAGAAGTCATCAAAGCCTTTTACAGGGCGGGATGACTGGAGTATTGAGCCTTTCATTCAAGATATTCAAGACTTTTTTGTTTCTTTCAGTTTTATTCCTGCGGACTTAAATGCGGTGGCACATAATTTTGTAAAACTACCATTTGATTTTGGAGCGGATTAATTTTACTTATTTGTGTTTGTTTGTTTTGGTTGCTTTTGGGGCATATTAATGATTCATGTGGAGAAGTGTGGCCCTTTTTTTAAAGTTCTTTTTTAAAGAACCAAGACATTTCACTAATAGGAATTGTGGAGAATAAAGTTGAATAAACTGGTTTAGCTTATATTCAAGAGAATGTTAAGCCCTGGTCCGGCCGGGCTCACACGGAATGGAATTTAATGTAGGACCGTTCAATTTAGGGCCGGGGTTGGACAACCTCCGGCAGGCCCTCCTGATCTTTGAAATGAGATTGGATAGCCCAAACCCATGCCCATGCCCGACCCATCCCATTGACAGACTTAATAAGAGCCCTAAAAAAAGAAAGAAATCATGTGCCACACAGGTCATGGTGCCACGGTTCTCTTTCTGTGACCGTTAATAAATCTTGTAACTAACTATCCCAATTAAGTTGAGCCATCCGAATTAGAGAATGATACATTCAGGTCGAAATGAGGAATTTTCAATCTAAAACAAGGTTGGTTGATGGCTTTTCAATGGTCCCACCGGACCCACCCTCTTTAAAGATGACATGATCTTACAATTTCATAGGATTTTGAGTGGAATCAGGAGTGTGTGTGAATCATGTGAGATCAAACTAAAAGGAAGAAGAAAACAAGAAAAAGAAGAATGCAACATCTCCAATTCTCACATATTAACCCACATAAATAGGAAGTCAGATTTCTGACATGGAAGTTGGAAAAACCTTTTATAAAAGCATATTTGGTCCCAGACCCATCATGTTGATAGATCTATACTAGCAGTAGGCCTTATTAGGCCTTATTCTATCAATCCCTCTATAGGAGGAGGAATCTTTTGTATCTTTTGTCTCTTTAATAAATAGGCCTTATTCTATCAATCTATGTAATATGGGAGAGAGACTTTGAATTCTAGGATATTTTGGACCCTTGGATTTAAGAGGGGAATGCATAAGGGGGAAGCAAGTTAGAGTTATTTACAGGTATTGCCATCCCTTTTTCATTTAAAAGAAAAGCGGCTAAAAGTTGGAGAAATTTACAAATTTTTGCCATCCTCATGAAAAGCAAAAAAGGTCAGCAAGTTTGAGTTATTTATAGGTATTGCCATCCCTTCTTCATTTTTTTTTAAAAAAAGAAGCACTACTTCATTGATGATGAGATGGGACCAAGATAAGAAAATGAGATGAGCAAATTGGGTGAAAGATTTCATGATTCAGTTGGCCTTATTAGGCCTTATTCTATCATTCCCTTTATAGGAGGAGGAATCTTTTGTATCTTTTGTCTCTTTAATAAATAGGCCTTATTCTATCAATTCCTCTATAGGAGGAGTCTTTTGTATCTTTTGTCTCTTTAATAAATTCTCCTTTCTAGAGAAAATAAATAAAAAAACACAATTAGACCGGTGATCGCGGGGCTGCCCGATCTGCCACAGGCCAAGGAAATTAAGGAAGGGAGAGGAAAAGGAAGGAAGGGAGGGAGGGAGGGAGAGAGAAAACAGTGGGGAAGGGAGAGGGGAGAAGGAGGAAGAGAGGGGGGAGGGGAGGGAGTGAGAGAAGGGGAGGAGAGGAATTGGCCGCCGCCGGTCCAGGCCGGAGCCGGAGGTGTGGGGGGAGAGAAAGAGAGGAGGATAAAATTTAATTTCATAAGGCTTGTTTGTTTTGTTAAAATATATATATATATATATATATATGTGTGTGTGTGTGTGTGTGGGAAGAGAAAATATATGTGTGCCAATAGAACGTCCATTTTATGTGCATTTATAGACTTAATCAGGATAAATTACATCATAATCCCATGATTTTGTGCATTTGAGCATAAATGTGGACTTATAGTGAAAAATAGCTAAAAACCCTTAATTTTGCATGAATTTATGAGAACAGTGCTTTTTATCACCCTTGGGTCCCTCTAAATTGATCTAAAGCACCTTGACCCCATTGCATTAATTGCATTAATTCATCTTACATTAGGTAGGAACCATGCATCCCATGCATTGCATCTTTAATTAATTTATTGCTAGTGATATGTTTATCTTATTGTATGGGGATTGCGACAAGCAATAGGGCCCACAAGAAAGAGAGAATTTGAAAAAAGAAGAGAAGAAAAAATAAAAGAAAACGAGAGAAAACTATAAAGGGAGCCACACCCTTGGGTATGCTTCCTTATGCACGCCCAAGGTAGGTCCCACTGGTGCACAAATCTCTCTCTATAAGTTTCCACGTTTTTAAGATTTCTCTCCTATGAAGATTAGAGTTTTAAATCAAGATTATTATAGAAGAATTCAAATTGAATTTGAATTAAGGAAGTGCTATCCAAGTGAGATTTATGATGAGTTAGCAAGAAGGAGATAGAACCATGAAGGATTAGAAGATCAAGACAAAGAAAGAAGATAAAACCCTCTCACTCAAAAAGAGCCAAGGAGAATGGGCGTCCAACCCTAGGGCCGACTCCCCTTGGACGTCCACCTCATCCGCTCTCTATCTCCTCTTCTGCTCAATCCGCACCACACGTTTTTATCTATTGTGCAACAAAGAGATTTTCTGTGGGACCCACTGCTCAAAGTTGTATTCAAGATAAAGAAAGATGATCAAATCAACTCTAATTCAAAATTACAATTGCTTTGCTTACAAGTTAAGACAAGATAGAGTTTTTATTTTGAGAAGAGTTCCAAGCCAACAAAAGGAAAAAAAATTTATAAATAGGACTTCCCCCATAAGGGGCGTCCATGCTCTCTCTCACCTGGGGGGGGGGGGGCAACCATCACCATGCCCCCCCTCCCCCGTCTCCCCCGTCTCTTTAAGATCTAGGTCTTCTAGTTCTAGTTCTCCACTTTTTCGATTCTTCTTAAGGTAGCTTTGGGCCTTGTCTAAGCAAAACTTAGGTTTAGGAGGAGTTGAAGTTGTACTTAAGAATGTTTTTAATGAAGATCATCCTTTTCTTTTGTGAAATGGTTGGCTGAGTTAGTGATCAGGGCTACAAGATGAAGTTAAGTATGCCTTAACTTCTCTTTTATTCATGTGAATGCTTGTTGATCTAGTTGTTTGATGTTCTTGAATGTTAGGATAGGCTTGGCTTCACACCAGCATTTACCTTTCTTTTTGTAGTTCTTAATGTTAAAATAAGTCTTTATCATCTATGCTTACTTTTAATTTGATAGATTATGCTTGGGAATATGCTCTTTTTATAGTCTATGATTAGGTTTGATAGGTGATTATTAGGTAATTTTAACACTTTTATAAAGGGAATGAGGTCTTGGGTGTTTTGATAAGTTTTTATAGAAAAACCACCTCTTTTGAGAAAAAATGGTTTCAAAGTTAGATCATCCGGATTTGGATTCCTTTATTGGGTCCAGATCTGAAGTAGAAAAACTGATCAGCATATGTTTGCATGAATAAAGGATGTTTTGGAATGCTTAATGGATTCTAGATGCCCTGATCTATTTTTTTTATTATTATTTACTTCTTTATTATTATCAAAATCACATATTCTAGTTCTAAGTGTCCAGAGCGTGGACCGGGAGCGGGAGCGAGAGCGCCGAAATGCTAAGTTTTAAAATAATTATATATCCGGAGCGCCTCCGGAGTGCTTATACAACATAGACATAGTGCTTCTGGGTTTATAAACAATTAACTAAAGGGCACAAATATATCTTATCCATATATTCAAGCATAAAAAATAGAGAAAAGAATTAATTTTGCAATTTGATCACATAAAATAGACAATAATTAATAAGTCAAAAGAATTTTCTTCATTTAAAAGATAAATATCAAGCTTATAGAAAAAGAAAATGCACAAAAAACCAAAATTTTGCACGGTTCGCTCCATATTCGGTCAAACCACGCTCCGAGGATGGTCTAACCGCGCTCCGAAGACGGATCCGCTCCGAAAGCGCCGATCCGCGTTTTCGGAGCGGGATTGAGAGGGCTGAGAGGAGGAATTCCGAGCGCTAAGTTCTAGTTTCTTTAGCTTCATGCATTGGTAATGTTTGATGCCTTTAGATTTTTATTTTTGACTCACTCTCTCTGGGCTCGACCCGTACTTGTCGCAGTCTATTTATAGACGCCGTGCACTTGCGGTATTTAATGTTGATTGAAATCACGATCAGACATGTAAAGGGCCCAGAGTTGTTTCACCCAAAAAGGTTGTAGGTAGGGCGATTCTCTTTGTACTAAATGCGGCTAAGAGTAAGGGGGATTCCAAAATTGCTCTGTTCATAGATGCCTCTGAAGCCATCAAAGCCTTTTAAGGGGCGGAATGACTGGAGTATTGAGCCTTTCAATCAAGATACTTCAGACTTTGTTGTTTCTTTTAGTTTCATCTCCGAGGACTTAAATGCAGTGGCACTTGATATTGTAAAATTGCCAGTTTCTTTTGGGGCAGATTAATTTTACTCATTTTCGTTTGTTTGTTTTGGTTGCTTTTGGGGCATATTTAATGATTCATGAGAAGTGTGGCCCTTTTTTAAAGTTCTTTTTAAAAGAACCATTTCACCAATAGGAATTATGGAGAATAAAGTTGAATAAACTTGTTTAGCTTATATTCAAGAGAATGTTAAGCCCTGGTCCAGCCCGGGCCCGCATGGGACGGAATTTAATGTACGACCGTTCAATTTAGGGATGGAGTTGGACAACTGATGAGTGTTAAATATTGCATATTTTACCCCTCATTAGTCTGAGTTTTATCGACATCTAATATGCATATCATTTGCTTTACACAGAGATTTTATCCTTCTATCATATTAACGAATTATCGGATTATCATGTATAAAGTCGATTATTTATAGCGCGTATTTTTATGTAATTTCTTTTGTGTAAATAGAACCCGTGACTACCCCAACTTTCCGGCTAGTGTTCCAATGCATCAAGAAGAGATTTCAATAAAAGAAGTTATATGAAGAAATCTTGGTGAAGAAATCTTAGGAAGAGTTGAAGAATTTCAAAATAAGAGGAGAATACTTTAAATATAACAGAAGTCATTTTCTAATACAAAAGGTTGGTTGGTGTATTGGTTAGAGCTTGGATTGGTATGAAATAGGTTATGGGTTTAAATCACAATAATTGCATGTTTTTTTCACATAATGTTTCTATAAATGGGAATGTAGCGAAAGAAATTTTTTTTTGGCAAGTTAGTCATTTAATAATTTTATTTTACATTATCTATAATTTTATATTGTAATTAGGAGCTTAAGTGTATCTAATTTAGAGAGAGTGTGTAACTGAAAATCATTAATGGATTGCCTAATCTCTTATTTTTATTATTATTAATTTGAATCCTTATTTTAAAATCATACACATTTTACACCACTTGTTTTAAAATCATGCACATTTCACACCACATTTTCACCTTAAATTTTCCATTTCCACCACCATTCATCCACTATTTTAGTGTAATTTGTTAAATTAGCTTAGATCTTATTTATTTTATATTTTGAATTGTTAATTAGAGCAGTCTAGTTGCTATTTTAATTTTATTTTACATTCCATTTTTCACGTCATTTCCATATAGTTTGCATACTAATTAACCCACTAGTTTGTCAATCTAGCTTAATTACTTATTAATCTTAGTTGTTAGTTCCAATTAATTATTTACATTGCATAGTTTAGTAGTTTTACTTGTTCACTTCAATTATTTATATTGGCTATATCTTAGTTCAACTCTACTTTAATTGGATCCATTGCTTATTCCATCATTTCTCTGTGGGATCGATAATCCGGACTCTTTAGTCATTTACTACTTGACGACACCGTAGTCTTGCGGTAAAATATTATATATATATATATATAAGAATATCGATCAACAACCTTCGACAGGCCCTCCTGATATTTAGAATGGGATTGGACAGCCAAGTATGCCCGGCCTATCTCATTGACAGGCTTAATAAGAACCCTAAAAAATGAAAAAAATCATGTGCCACACGGGTCATGGTGCCACGGGTCTCTTTCCATGACCATTAATAAATCTTGTAACTAACTAATCCCAAGTTGAGCCATCCGAATTAGACAATGATGCCTACAGGTAGAAATGAGGAAATTTTCAATCTAAAAACATGGTTGGTTGATGGCTTTTCAATGGTCCCAACCGTACCCACCCTCTTTAACGACGACATGATCTAACATTTTCATAGGATTTTGAGTGGAATGTGCGTGAATCATGTGAGCAAACTAAAAGGAGGAAAACAAGAAAAAGAAGAATGCAACATCTCCAATTCTCACATATTAATCCACATAAATAGGAACGAAGATTTCTGACATGGAAGTTGGAAAAACCTTGTATAAAAGCATATATGGTCCCAGACCCAACATGGTGATGGATCTATACTAGCAGTAAGTAGGCCTTATTAGGCTTTATTCTATCAATTCCTCTATAGGATCGAGGAGGAATCTTTTGTCTGTTTAATAAATTCTCCTTTCCAGAGAAAATAAATAAATAAACACAATTAGACCAGTTATTTAAAAATATAATTTCGGAAACACTAGGAATTATTTTTTACTTTGACAAATTAATTTTGGGTTTAGGAATTCTATCATTTAAGAAACTCGAGAACTCCAAATTCCATCAAATTCCTACATCAAGTCTTAGGGCCTGTTTCTTTGCTAGAATTTCTTAAAAGAATTTGAGGCATTAGGATTTTTTTAGACATATAATGTGATAGCTTGTCCCTGATATTTATAAATTGGCATGTATCTTCACAAGAATATCAAAATGATAGCCACCTAAAAGGTCTCAAATGCTCTGGCAGAAACTTAAAATCCCAAACCCTATGTTTTTTTGGCGAGATTCTGATGTTTAAAGCATCCGAGAATAGCATCATGGTTGGGAAATCGGAACTTCGTTAGACAGGAATTCTTTGAATTTCAATATAAAAAAAAAAAGCTCTAAAGGATCATTTACTTGTTTACTAACATCTTACCCAAGAGTGGAACCTATATATATGGATTTGGCTCCCATTTTCACATGATGTGACACGAGTGTTTTTTTTTCATTTTATCCTAGACGTGAAGGGAACTCCCACATGAAAGGCGACATAATTCACACATGTAGGATAATAGCAACTCACATATGCAAGAAAGTGGAGACCAGGATCAAAGCCTGAACCTCCAATTGAGAACTGTGATTCCTCACCATTGGGATAAGATCAAGCTGTTATAGATTCAAGTTTCAACAGAAGTTGACCCTACATTGCTGGACAAAGCTTTCATGATGTTAACAAAGTTGTGAACCGGATTGCTCTACTTGCTGGTGCCATTTAATACTATAAGTTGGAATGGGAAAGGCCCTTAGTCTAATGTTTACATTGGATTGGAACAATGGCATTCATGTCTCAAAAGTCTCTAGGAAAAGTCTTTTACCAAAAGAAGAAAACCAAAAAACATCATTGACTGTTAATTAGTGCACCATATGCCCATCACATTAATTGACTGAGGAGCTATATGTATACAGTGAAATTATTAAAGGATCCTGATCGTATGGTCCTTTTCAGAGCTTGAAAAGCCTCTCCCTATAGATAGAAATATTTCCCCCCCTTGCTATCCTTTGTACGAACTGTGCATCATGAGAAAAGATCCAAAATACCCAAGTTTATGTGAGAGGAAGGCAGACTTTTATAAAAGCAAATTGCATAATCGCATAAATTTGAACATTTTGATTTTTTCTTCGCATGATGTATCTTCTGTACAAAATTAAACTTTGGAGCCCTTAATGATCAATTGATGCAATCAGCACATCATGCCTATGTTACATCCATCTCCTAGTCCAAACCCACTGAACTCCTCTTCCTTATCTCTCGATCTGTGATTGTATTTATATCTAGCCAATGCCCTAGTAAAGATGTCTTTCATGAGAGACACCGTTTGAACCCCTTTTTGAAGAATGTTGGTCCCTAAAGATCAATCCAATCCGGCCCCTGGCATTCACTACCCTCTACCTCCCACAATGTATTGGCAAAATTTGATGTAATTCATTTAATGGTTTCCCTCAATTAGATTGAAATCCTCAAAAAATGATATCGTCTAAATCATTAAACTCGAGGACCATAAATCAATGGATTAGGATGATCTAATAAGTTAAAATTCTTAATCCTTCGATTTCCCACCCACCCTATGATTAACGCGGCCTAAGTGGGCCCAACTAGAAAGTCCACACGATACATCCACGAGACACATCTACACCAAAGAAGAACCCTATGCCGATGTCTCCCATGAACCTACCGTTATAAGGCCCACTTGGAGCCCCACCGATCAATGGGGAGGTGGGAGATCTATAGATAATTCTAAATCCTTGATCTATGACTCTAAAAGCTTTGGGTTTCTAAAAGATATTATTATTATTTTTTTTATAGATTTATTTCAATCTAATGGTGATAAATTTGGATTTATGTCTATTCATGTGTTGCGAGGATTGGGAGAGAAAGAATAATAGAAAGATGCGCAGAATGTTTCTCATGAGAGACGTCCTCATTTGAGCATTGGCCTTGCATCATAGATTTTGTTGGCTGGGGAATCTTACTAAAAGATTGAATGGCACTACTAGTGCTTTCCACCACGAAGGCATGATCCTTGAGCTGATGTGGCAGCACATGCATGCTTTAAAGTGAACGGCCCAAATGAATCGTCTGATGGTAAGGTACAACATCAGCATCACAATATCCATCATCCTCAATGGCAGGTGGGTTCAGATTCTTCGAGTGAGCAGTCTGAAAAGATGATATGAGTCTTCTTTCGTTTGTCATGAGAAATAAGAACGATCCAAATCCAAAGTAGCAATCCATGGCCCACCTCCTTTCACACGCCTTGTCGTTTTCGGTTTCCCACCTATCCAGCTGATGGTTAAAGACATTAAAGTACTAAAGCCAACCAAAGCTGCTGCATACTTTTCCACCTCTCTCTCTCACATTGGTTATAAGATGGATGATCGTAGTTGAGTGATCTACCTGGGGCAGAATGAAATATATGGGGTTTGTTTGTTTGGATGGAATTGAATTGCTTGGAATTCACGGCCAAACAAACAAAGGATCAAACAAAGGAACCTGGCTCTATATGTTTTTTTTTTTTTTTTTGGTTTTTTGCTAGATAGAGAATCCCCATCTCATATTGATTCATTTTCTATTAAATGATGCAAGGATGTAAATCGGTCGGACCCGAAACCGGAACAGTATATAATAAGAAGGTGGAACCGGAGTCATTTCGAAATCGGTTTCTTAGTTCCGGAACCGGAACCATTAATGAGAAGATGGAACCGAAATCTGAACTGTATATGGGATGAGTCCGGGTCCGAGTTCAGATTTAGGTATGAAAAGGGCCCAGTACTCTTAGGAGAAATTCTCAAAAATTGAAGTGATATGTTGGGTCCCAAGTCTACGGGTTGCAACCAAGGTGGAACCGGACATAGACCCAATTAGGTCACGGGTCCAGAAAAAGGACCCGGACTCATTTACTTATTGGTGCCTAAATAAGGATCTAAATCCGATTTTTAATGGGTAGGAACCTTCGAGCCAATCGGAGAATTGGGGACCCATTTACATCCCTAGAAGGATCGAACTATTTAATGATTATTTTTTAATCTTCACATTTGGTTTTTCTGCTTTAACCACTTTTAGAAACATCACCATCATCATTATCAATAACATCTTGTTCCATCTATATCGGGTTAGCTGGACTACATGAAAATAATAGAAGTTGGATGTTCTAGTCATTAATTACAAGAAATGATTTAATTTTGGCGTCAGAATGGTATTCATAGAAGTCGATCATGTAAATTTTAATTTGTGCCGGGCTCATATTAATTTATTTGATGAAGGCCACTCATATCTTTTTTGCTCCAAGATAAATTTGTATTGATAAAAAAGAAAGGGGGAGAACAATGGCACTTTGCCCCCAAAGCCAAGAAAGCTATAATTAAAAGAAAAATCAAGGACTGTGCAGAGAAGAAGCAAGCTATTATGCCATTCCCAAAAAAACCAAAAGAGGATGAAGATCGAGGAAGAGAATCCTTAACAGATGACAGAGACAAATCCATACCTTTGATCCGGTCCTCAATGATCACCTTAGCTCGCTCAATTGAAGGTTTCCGATTGTTATGCTTCGAGCCATAGGACTGAGATGAGATGAAGGCCGCTCATATCACACACAACCTTTAATTTTGTAAAAAAACCTGACCAAGTTTCTCTTTAACTGGGGTGACATGCACAATAAAATTAATCATGTCAGTTAATAAGGATATATGTGATATCAGTGAGCTAAATCAAGTGAAAGTTGTGGTGAGCAACACCATAATTGTGGTTTCTCTATAATTATATCTAGAAAAGTTGACAACATCATCTTATTCCAGTTATCTTCATGACTTGACACTATCAATACAAGTAAATGTCCTTGGAGGGTCACCTCGATCTTTCTATTTGTGCGGGCTCCTTTTCCATTTGTGTGGGCTTTCTTCCCACTTGTGTAGGCATTCTTCGATCCCACTTGAGTGAACTATCTTTCCGTGTGTATGTGGGCTCTCTCTTGGGTCTCAGCCTCATTGGCTTGGTACAAAAAAAAAATATATAATAATAATTCTTGAGAGAGGATTATATATATAACTTGAATTTCCTATATGAAAAGAAAATCTTTGTAGGAATATATAAACAGTGACTGCTAACTGACATGGACATTATGTATTTAAAGGTACACAATTTGGACTAATATTGTATATCAAAAGTTGATACATATCAGGGCCAATCTGTTGATGATTTAGATTGAAAGGTATCAATCTTTTAACAAATTCTTGATCATCATTAGTTGAACCGGTAGTTAGGAACTTATGTAATGTGTATGGTATATAAATTGACTATTAATCAAAGCCAAAATAATAACCAACGCCAAATGTGAAACATGAGACACCCCAGTGGTAAAGGTTGTCTCTTCTCACATACCGCTAGGGATCGATCCCTAGTTAAGTAGGTTGTCCCAATTGTACTGTCCTACCGACCTAATTCAGGGGAAAAAAAACATATGTGTGAGCTTATATTTCCCAATAAAATAGTATGTGGGAACACTTGCAAGCTGCAACATACATCGAGCAATATTTGTCACCTTAATCTTTTCATGAACATGGGGCATTCAAGCTTTGCATCATTGCATGTAGGATTGTAAACGGGTCGGTTCCGGTCCGGGTCCAGAGTGGACCCGAAGGGGGGGGGGGGGACCCGGTTCGGAATCAGAAAACTGGTTTCGGAATCGGAACTGATAATATTAATGGGAACCGGAACCGGAACCGGAACCGTATGTGAGGCGGGTCTGGATCCGATTCTGGGTATGGTTCCAGGTCTAGACCCTAATACTTGTATTTTTCCATTAAAAAAAAACAATCATGCTTTTTCGTAATTCAATTGGATCACCTACAAAGTAAATGTAACCTTTTGTTTATCAATAATATGTGGTTTGAGGACGGAAGATTAGGTTAGAAACTTAGAATGAGGGGTTCCCATGTAACATATAGATAATAAATTATTTAAGTTAGAGTATTGGGTCGGGTCTCTGGTCCACGGGTCTGAGCCACTGTGGATCCGGAACCGGACCCATTTAAGTAATGGTTCCAAAAAAAGGATCCGGAACCGGAACCATTTACTTATCGGGACCAAAATAAGGACCCAGACCCGGAACCTAACGGGTCGGAACCTTCGGGTAATCGGAGAATCGGGGACCCATTTACAACCCTAATTGCATGTGACAGTATTCCTAACCATGCAATGGTCATGCACTATACATTATTGGAAAAAGAAGGCGGGACCGTTTCTAAAAGAAGAAAAGAACATCTTGATTGAACACTTGCCTCACAAGGATGAGCCATCATTTATCAGTTTAAAATAGAGATAAGTTTGAAAAAATCAATCATAAAATCCCGCAACTATTGTCGTTTACTTCACCATGTTTTTATCTAGCAAAACGTAGGAAATTAATGAAAACCTATGATTAGTATTATAACCAAAAGGTGAAGGTATGTGCCAGTTTTAAAAGTTTCAAAAACAAAAATGATCAAGAAATTTGCTAAGCCAAACCATTGATATCTCAGTAACATGGTAACTCAGTCTCACATAGTCACATACCAGGAGCCCTTTGAGTAAAAGAAAAGGGAGATTGAATATGATATATTGGATCATTAATCACGGATCAAAACCTATTTTAGGTTTTAATTCATAAACAGGTCTAGATCCAGAAACCAATTTAGGTTTCGATTGCTGAATGGATCCAAGTCCAAATCGATAGAGGTTTTGACTCTTGGACCTGGGACTCGGCCTGTGGATGTACGTTTTTAAGACATTGTTCTTGACTATGGATAGGCTAATATCTTCTTGCAACAACCTATATATTAATTATGAAAGATTTGGGATTTATACTCACTAATATTTTTGTTGAGTGTTATTCTTTTTTGAATTTCTGAGTTGATGATTTCCCTATTTTAAGCAAAAATAAAAAAGAAATAAGAAAAAAGAAGTTGAAACCAGTTTCGAATCCGGATCCGTTCCGTTCCATGTATATATCAAAACCAAGTTTAGAACATGTAAATAAGTCTCAAACCGAAATTAATTAGAACAATCTTTACAAAACAGCTCCGGTTGTAGGCCAATTATGGTTTTGGCCCAAAACCAACCCGTTTGTATTCCTACTAAAAGTACCCATAGTTTAGAGTTAGATGGATGAATGAGAGCATCAATGTGGTGGGCCATCAATTGGTCTTATCCCAATCCATTAAGAAGCTCATTAATCTATTAGGTTATGTGGGTGCTACAATCCAATGAAGAGTCCAGATGGTCAACAATCACAATCTTAGGCATGGTCGAGCAAGAAGGGCCATGTTGTATGCTAGGAGTCATCTTCATTGATTACCTTTTTCTCTTTTAGTAAATGAATAATGCACAAGGCTTCATTTGTACATGATAAGGCTAATGAATTCCTCGTGCACGCTATGCGATCCTTTCTTGGTTGACCAGAGCAAGTCACAATTTGGAGGTCCCAAAGCTCCTCATATATATATATATATAAATAAGGGGCATAAAGTAAAATAGATCAACCCTGAGCATGTTTATTTTATTTATCAATAAAACAAAGTAAATGTTAAATGAATGGAAAAGATAATGGCTCGATAAAGGTGAAGTGTACTTCTAATAAAGTATAATGCATTTGTTTTTGTAGGAGGATATCCGAACTGAGCGGGGGAGCCCGGCGTGGAGGGGTTGCCTCGCGTGTGGTGCCCACCCAGCTGGACCCTCTACAGGGGATAGGCGGGGCCCAGAGCCCCGCGCCTATTGTGTAGGCTCGGGAGAGGTAACCCGGAGGAGTCTCCCTTGTGCGTTTGTCCCACATCGAGTGTGAGGGCCTCCCACCCCCGGTATAATAGCCTGAGCGTAACCAAAGGGTGTACCACCACTCTTCACGTGAAGGTGTGGTGGTACACCCTTTGGTTACGCTCAGGCTATTATACCGGGGGTGGGAGGCCCTCACACTCGATGTGGGACAAACGCACAAGGGAGACTCCTCCGGGTTACCTCTCCCGAGTGTACACAATAGGCGCGGGGCTCTGGGCCCCGCCTATCCCCTGTAGAGGGTCCAGCTGGGTGGGCACCGCACGCGAGGCAACCCCTCCACGCCGGGCTCCCCCGCTCAGTTCGGATATCCTCCTACATATTTTATGATACAATGATATCGGAAGTAAGAAGAGAGGTAAGTAAAAACTTATATTTAATAAGGTAAGGTTTTATGGCAACCGGTAAAATAAAGTATAATTTTTTTTTGTGGCTAAAACATTACTTCTCCAATCCCGTCATTGTGACCAACCAATTATGGTAAAGTAAAATCTTTTACTACTGTAAACTTCCTCACTATATATTTATTTACGTCATCACTTGAAAGCAAACATGTAATGTATTAATGAAAAACATTTATGATACATCCAACGCACCCCTTTTATTTATGAGGTCTTCAAGTGGGCATTTACTTTGATAGTGAAATAACAACTACGAGAACAAAGGCATTGTAGAATTGGGGTTAATCTATAAAAAAAATAGGAAAAAAAACTATTTTTAGGAAATTTGGTCTGTGGAACCCAGTCGGTCAAGAGGAAACTGACATGACTCAAGCACCCATGTGCCGGCCAATTTTTCCCCAGTGCAAGGGGTCAAGGGTAAGTCTCCTCACCCTCTATAGATATTCATTTCATCCCCCTTCCAATCCCACCACTTTTCCAGCAGATCCTCTCTCTCTCTCATTTTTTTTTTCTTTCAGTTCAAGCAAATGTCCGGAGAGAAGCATTTTGTAGGTGTTGAAGAGACCATGGAAGAAGAAAAGAAGAAATGTCATCCCTCACCTAAAATGGATAGAAAGACTGTAGAGAAGAGAAGGAGAATCCAAATGAAGACCCTCTATTCCAAGCTCAACTCACTCATCCCACACCACCACCATTCAAGGGTTCTCTCTCTCTCTCTCTCTCTCTCTCTCTCTCTGTGTGTCTTCCATTTGGGCGTCTTGGTTTTTGGGTGATATCTAAACAATGGATCTAAATCGATGCTCCAAGTACATTTGGATATCCCACCCCTTTCTATGTGTGTTTTTAGTTTAATCTGTGCTTGGTGAATGAGTTTGTTTGCATTTTGGGACTCTTAGATTTTGTCGCATATTTTAACCAATGGGCCTCAGTTGCAGTCTCGTGAGATATTAGGATCTCTCTCTCTCTCTCTCTCTCTCTCTCTCTCTCTCTCTCTCTCTCTCATATTTCAGTATGCTAGCATATTGGGATTTTAACATACCCAACTTAATGTAAGTCAAGTCAAAGACCTCTCTCTCTCTATAAAGGGTAGGAGAAGCATGTTACTTGACCATCATCATGTTGATTTTGTGGTTTTCCCGACTTTTGTATTATTTTAATGATTTTTGAATTTTATGCAACCAATGGAGTTCACATTCAAACGGGGTCTGGCGCTATTTAAAACTATTTTCATGTTGTAAATAAATGATTACTCTTTATTATGTCAAATGATGTCCAAATGAAATGAAATTGGATCCTTTATGACAAGGCTGTGTTTGTACATTTTCTACAAGAATTGAAAAGTTATGGCTTTTTTTTTTTTTGAGTTCTGGTAAGTTATAGTGTAGTGATGACTTTAAGGGTAGTACTTGGTTTCTAGATATTTCATTATTATGTTTAAAAAGTAATGATTAAAAAAAAGTATTGTACGTTTAGATGGAGATTTGTTTTTGGCTTCCTGTTATTCATAAGTCATATAAAACATCTGTTATAGTTTTTGTTTTAAAGAAAATCAAGCACTTTCATGGTAGAGTAGATTTTCCTTCATACTTGAGTGGAACAAATAACTAATGCTTGGATTGGCATATGACATTTTGAGTTTTGATTGGACTTTCCTTCTCTACTTCTACTGTATGGTGCTTTGGATTTTCATGGTAGAGTAGATTTTCCTTCATACTTGTTGAGTGGAACAAATAACTAATGCTTGGATTGGCATATGACATTTTGAGTTTTGTTTGGACTTTCCTTCTCTACTTCTACTGTATGGTGTTTTGGATTTTCAAACAATCATTTTAGATTTGTACAAACCCTAAAATTTTCATGTTGCCATCCAAACTCTACCTGTCTGTCTTTAGGCTGACAGATCTTTCCTCTTGTCATTACCCACTGGCAAATACACTAATGGTCCTTGAAAAATAGTCAAACTTGGAAAAGTAAAGCTAGATGCTTCTCCTTTTCTTATGCATGATGTTTGAATCTTTGTTGTTGTGGCAGGATGTTCCAATGCTTTCAGATCAGCTTGATGAAGCTATAAATCACATAAAAACATTGCAAGAAGATTTGGAGAAAATGAATGAGAGGAAGAAATCTCTGATGGGAATGGACGAAATAAACAAAATAATGAACATGGGAACGGCGATTGGCTTACAACCTACTCGTATCGAAATTCAAGATCTCGGTTCAACTATGGTGGTGCTATTGATCAGTGGGTTGGACAATCAGCTCATATTTTACAAATCCATTTGTCTTCTTGAGGAAGAAGGTGCTGAAGTTGTGAATGCCAGTTATTATATTATGGATGATAAGGTCTTCCACACTATACATTCCAAGGTAAACTACTTACTATGTTTATTAATTCTGTCTTTTCTTTTCATATTGCATTTGTGAAATTTCAATAAGAGATGTACTGAAAACTAAAATTTGGTTGTGTTTTTTTCTTTCCTTTATTTTTTGTTTTAGATTCCGGACTGCGAGCTGGGCTATAAGGGTGCAAAGATATCAGGGAGACTACACGAGCTTGTACATGAGATTTCCAGTAATGTTTGAACTGGAATGCCATTATTACGGATCTTCAATCAAAGATTTCCCTATAAGCTTCCCACTGTAGTACTATTTTCTTATATATTACATTGTACTGAATATTGTTGTACGAAGTTACTTTGTATTTGAGTTGGAACAATTAGAGCTAGCTGGCTGAGAAGCACATTCATCTGGCACGTCCCAAAATCATTTTCAATATTCTAGTTAATTAGTAGAAGGAGATGATTGGCAGAATAATGGATGTTTAAGTATCATAAAAAAGAATAAAGTAACATGGGTTTTTCATTAAGAAAGGGAGAGGCCGATGAAATGAAGTATTTGTTTATCAGCGGTAGAAGAAATCAAATTAGTACTAATATATATAATCCACAACTTGAGTTCTTCCTGTAATGGGTTGTGAGTGCCTAAAAATTACGAACTTGGAATGATGGATTAGGATGAGGTTTAACCTCTTTGAAGGTAGAGAGATGTCTGGGACCTGCAAGGAGAAGAGGAACAGAGCAGTCAAAGACCCTGGCTGTAGTCAGCGCAAGGCTCTCCGATGCCTAAGTTAGTTCAGGAACTCAACAGTAGGATGAAGATGAATAGTAAAGGAGTTGTGTGTTATGTGTATTGCAAGTTATTAACAACGTACCTTGTATTTGGAATTGGGTCCTTTATTTATATAAGATGGAACCGACTTTGGATGGTGGGCCAGGTGATGTGACCTCATCAACCCATTCTTCATTAAATGACAGTCCCATCATAGCCCATCATATCCCATCATAGCCCATCCTGTCCCGTCGGGCCTTACCCAAGCCCCTTGGGAGCTGTGGACGTTGAAATATCAGGGACAATGGACGGCAAGATAGCTTATCAACCCTACTTGCGTGTGTTCTTGTCTTATCACACGTCCCATGACGTGGTTGAGCCATAGAACTTCGGCTGTCAGTGTATGTCTCGGCTAGCCTTCTGGCACTATTGCCGAGATACGTGACCGAGGCCAAGGCACAGTGCAGAGGTTAAGAGTGACCGAGGTTGAGAGCGACCTTGATCTCGGTTGGCGACCTGGCACTGCTGCCGAGGTGCGCGTGGCCGAGGTCAAGACATGATTAGCAGGTACCATTACCGAAGCTAATGTAATCTCGGTATCTTTGGAAATATCCCCACACAATTGCCCCCAAGCTTTTGACTTCTTAGAGTTCTCTGACTCTTTAAGGTCGAAAGATATAAGATGGGAGAACTTTTATCTCGATGCCGGTTGCTGTCATTTGATCTTTATCGAGTGTCGCTTCACCTGCCCGAGGTAAATAAATGATACCCTCTGATCGATGTAGAAGACGTATAGACGGTACCACATGTCACCATCTAGTTGGTCATCTAATCGTTTTGAAGAGGCAAGTGCCGTTCAAAGGAGGCGCGTGCAGTACCCGAAGCGAGTGTACGGTACTTGAAGCGACACGTACGGTACCCGAAGCGATGTCTGGCACGTGCGTCTTGAAATCAGAAATGGCGCCCTTTCTCTATTATAAAAACAGAGGGCTAGGGCTTCTCTGTTTTTACTTTTGCTTTCGCCAGAGAAGAAGATGAAGAAAAGCTCTCCTGAAGAGAAACGCTATCGAGATCGAACCTCTGCCAGTCTGACCTCTGCGAATCCAGTCCCAATCTCTTTTTCGTAAGTCCATCTTCTTTGCCTTGTTCTTTTTCTGCAGTTAGGCCTTCTTAGTTTTTCCCTTTTTCACTCTATCTAGGGTTCTCTTTTCGAGTTTTGCCCTTCACCTTCTCAGTTTCTGTAAACTTTTTAGAGATGGGTGTCTATAGTTACTGGTTAGAGACCGCAGGGGCTATAGCTCAGTTTAAGGTTGTGTACAAAATACCAGAAGATGTCCTAGTCAGGGCACCTTACCTCAATGCTTATGACGATGGTAGCTTTTCGGACGGCTGGATGCTATTCCCTTTAGTGTCCATAATCGTGGGTGGGGTCCGATTTCCCCTTCATCCTTTGCTCAGGGGCTGTCTTAGGGCATGGAACCTCTGTCCCTGTCAGTTGATGCTGAGCGGCTTCAAGATCATAATGGGCACGGCTGTTGTCACGACCCAAATTCTGGGGCCCTGTCAGATATCCAGATCGTGATAACTTGGCAACATATACCATTCATTTATCAAATAGTTCTACCAAGATGGTAGGCATTTAAATCAAACCATACTTCCAATTAAATTATGAAAAGTCAGAGACACAAATAATCTATGCATAATAAAAATCCTTATGCCTTGACTGAGTTCCCTAAAACAAAAGCTAATCTCTCTAACAATTATTTAAATGTTTCTCGTTCTCTCCCTTCAGCCACGCATGCCAAAATCTACGTGCTGAACGTCGTCCTGTTCTGGCCCACCCGCAATAAGATTACCTGAAGGGGCAACACAACATCAGTACTACTGGTGAATGAATATTCCTAATTACACAAGTCATATATAGTATAACATCACATAATTCAATAAATCTGAATCAATAATCAAATATCATTAAAAATTCTTTCACATACAAATCCGTGCCCATGCACATTACCACGCCTCAAAGGCCTTATCGTATACATGTATACCGGTCACCATGACCTTGTCTCATCAGACACTTCCACCAAGGACCAGCCATCATAATGACCACATACGTCCACTAAGGACCAGCCGTTATAACGGCCCGGACACTAAGTCCAACATCCCACGTCTGGGATCATCCCAAAATCTGGGACCAGTGCACAATATCTCATAATCACATAGCAACTAGAATTAATTATTCATTACATACACAAACAGTAGTGCGGACCCAGCCTCTACACAATTCCTTGGTTGCTGCCCCACTTCTATTCATAATTGGTATTGATTGATATAGGGCGGCCCACACTATATTATAAACCCAACACTACACAACATTAATCACAGTACCCATAGTTTAATCACAGTTAATTAATCATGATCACCAAACTTCAATTCATATAAGTAAGAAAGTTAATTTAGTACTCTACACAAGTCCAGGTCTATCTCAATTACCAGACCCCTTTTCAGAACTCATCATTCCACACAGAACACAAACAAACATACAATTCACATCTGAACTTCTTGGCGTAAAATCCAGTGGGTCCCACTGGACCAATCCAAGATCAGACCTCCAATTCAAGGTTGCCCAATAGTCAGCCCTCCATTCTTTGGTCCTGATCCATCATCAATTCATATATATATCATGGGGCCCACAAATCAAAACTGATGTCTGCTGCTATTTATTCCCAACCACGCCCGGGCTATCTTTGAACTCATTGATTAGTGTATTCCACTGATCTAAATACCAGATGTCCCACTCCTCCAGGGTCGCCCAGGGGCCCCACACCAGATGGCTGGATCAGATTTCCAGTCCTGTGGCCAGATGAGTCCCAATAAGGCTTGATGACATGAAGCCACCAACATGATATCAGTCGCCTCTTCTACATTATAACAATTTGATGAGTACTTAGGTGGGACCCACTTCCTATGAGTCCACCATCACTAGGGACGACCATGGGTCCCCTTTCAGATGTGGGGTTCTGATATTTGATCAGGTTCACTGATGGGTCCCACAACCCCTGATGACATACAATCCTATTTGCCTCAAACTCACGCCTGTAACATGCGAATCAAGTGGATGGTGGCCCAGACAGGGCCCATCTCCCTTAGGTCCAAATCCTCCTTGGTCGACTAGGGGTAGGCCTACTACTCCCTGGTTCAGATCACCCATACAGTGGGCCAGGGGGTCCCACAACCCCTGACGTGAGAGAACTCTCTTCATGTGAAAGAGAAAAGCAGTGCAGTTCTGCACAGGTTCATCATCTGAAGAGAAAAGCAGTGCAGTTCTGCACATGTTCATCATCTGATCTTCTTCTCTCCACATGAACCATCATCAAAAGGCCAGATTAATAATAAAATCCAACTATTTCACCATGAAATCAATTCTTTCTTACTACAACCCAGAGTTTGGGTGTATCGATTGCCATTAAGACGGTTATATAGATAATAGTCCCATCAAAACTGGGTTCCTCAAGCATCTAATACATAATTAGATGATAAATTAGAATCATCAAGGAAGATCCACTCACCTTTGATAAACGATCGTCGCCTTTGCAATATGTGGATGCGAATAAGACATCAGTAGCCTTCCTCTCCTTCCCCTAAATTACAACCCACAAGACTTTTCTCTCAGAATTTCTCCAAGGAAGATGAATAGGATACCATTGTAGTGGTCGTTAGTTCTCCATATATATATAAAGGGGAGATGGAATTCTAGTCATCTCAAACTTCCTATTTAGAGTTTGTATACAACTCCACTCCTTTCCAAACCCAATTACGTGGAATACTACCAAGTTAATAATAAGCAATACTTCTAATTCCATAATAAGAACTTAACTAAGATACTACCTGGGCCGGACTAATTATGGGCCCAGGTAACTCAGGATATTACAGCTGTGCTCAATAGGGTTTTAGAGATCGACCTCGGCGGCCACGACATCGAGGATGCCAATGACCTTTGTAAATCTCGAGATGGCACTTATTACCTCCAAGTCAAGCCAAGCCGAGATGGTTTCATCAGAGCCCTAGAGGGCTCGAATAAGTATGTCGGGGACGATCGCCTGTTCGTCTCGGGCAATTGGGAGTTCGGTGATAATGAGCCCATGGCGTAGAGGTTTTTTTGGGTTCCCCATCGTCTCAGCGCTCCTCCAAGTAAACACTGTACCCTTACTTCTTTTTCTGTATTTTTCTCTGTCTCTTTGTACTGCCGAGCTAACGCCTTCCGTATGCTGTGCAGGCGTCAACCAAAGGAGGCAAGAGGCCCGGTGAGTCGGCTGGGTTAGGAACGAGGCCTGGCTTCGGGCTGTAAAGAGTTATCACGGCCACGAAGACAAGTTGGCCTGGTCGCGACTCGGTTACTAGCCGAAGTACAAATCTTATTTCAAGAGGAAAATCGATCCGTGCCGGGTGCTTGAGCTTTCGGAAGGAGCCGAGCCCTCAGAGCCCGAGACTGAAGAAGAGCGACGGGCTGCTTCCGGTGCTGAGGCCTCTACTTCTGGCTCAGTTACCGAGGTTTCACCGAGGACAAGGAGAGTGCGGCAAATAGTCGACTCCTACTGCTCTTCTCCAAGCTCGGAGGAAAGGGAGGAAGAAATGCCGCCTCGTTGAACTCTAAAGACCATGGATCTAAGCGCTTTGGCGTTCGGGGGTCAAGCTCCTGAGGGAACCTCGACCCCTACTGCTGCTGATGCTGCCGGTCCTTCTGCGATCCATTTGAGCTCCGTCTTAATCGACATAGTTACTTCTGCACCGGCTTCCACTCTGCCGATGAGTCAGGAAGTTTGCCGACCTCCTGCTGAAATAACGCAGCGGGGGTCTCGGTCAGGGAAAAGGCGAAGGACCGAGGGTCCTATCGAGAAGGGTCCGAGTTCGGTTGTGGCAGCGGAGTTTGCTCATCCGACTATCTGGGAGCCGGATTTTTTGCTCGAGCCAGGGAGACCACTAATTGTTGAGGACCATATTCTCTGTAAGGCTAATCCTCTTATCCTTGGGGCGCTTGGGCGAGCCTGCGCCCTGCCGCAAGACATGGCCATATTAGAGAGTTATGATGACAAGAAGCTGATGCTGTCAGCATTGAAGTCATCCTTCTCGGTAAGTTTTGTTAAAACTTTCTTTTTTAATTTTTTGCCAAGTATTTCATTTCGGCCATTGTTTTCTTAATGCTTTTTTCTTCGACAGACGGCGCAGAAGTGCATGGTTGCCTTGAACAAGCTCTATGATCATGGCCCTACAATCAATAACCTGGAGGCCGAGAAGAAGAGTCTTCAGCCAGCTTTGGATGCCATCACTCAGAAGGTGCAGAAGATGGAGGATATAAATGACGGCCTGAAGATCAGTCTCAATAATGCCTAGGATGAGAATCAGCGGCTGAGGCTTGAAGTTGAGACCGATCGAGAAGATAAGGATAGCCGAGCTCGAGGCCTCCATGGAGAAGCTAAAGAGTGACCTTGAGGCCAAGCTTCATGCTCGAGATGAGAGAATGGCCGAGCTTGAAAGGCTGAGAGAAGAGGCCAAGGCCAAACTCGATACGGAGTCTGAAGCTGCTTTTGAAGAACGTGTGAAGCAGGCGACGGCTGAGTATGTTGAACAAGTCATTAGGGAGAGAGATAAGACCTAGGAAATGGGATGACGCGCGGCCCTGAACGAGGTGGGTATCCCCGAGGACCACCCGAACTACGAAAATCCGCCCAAGTTCCTAGTCTTAATGCATAAGCCGAGCCTTGCTCCTTCTGCTCCTGAAGTTCCTCCTACTGATGCTGCGAATGAACCTCCTCCAGCTGCGATCGAAGTCCTCGATGTCGGCGCCAAGACTGCTGCCTCCTGAAAATCTTCTCTGTTTTCTTGTTCTTGATGTAGTTTCTTTTTCTTTTTTTTATTATAATGATACAGTCTTTGAAATGAAATATCCTTTCTTTTTGATAATTCAATCTCAATTTTTCTTGCGCTTGCCTCCATACATTCTTTCTCTTTGATGCTTGCTGTCGAACATCATTTTGAAAATTGAGAAGTGTCTGACTTCGGTTCTCTAACCAGGCTCCTCACATGTCTTAAGAGGTAGACTTTGCTTAAGTAATTGAGTTCAGTTTGTCAACCAAAAATACTTAAGTAACAATTGGAAACTCTGAGAAGTCATCGAATTGAACCTGGGTACCGAATTTGTCCGCAGCGTAGCTTAGTTCATTGGATGCATGTTTTTCGTCTCGGCACTTTGTCGATAGTGTACTTGGTTCTGTAACCGAAGTAGCCACCGAGGCAGTTGCCGAGTTCTACAACTTGTTTACTTTCGCAGAATGATCTTGTTGGAGCGATCTGGCACTATCGCCGAGATCGGGATAGTCTTGTTAGCACTCTTGTTGAGCTGATATAGGCGATATCGAGTCACGCCCGGTTGGTACTGTTACCGGAGCTGGTGTGGCCTCGATGCACTACTGCTGAGCTGGAGAGGACCGAGTCACGCCCAGCTGGTACTGTTACCAGAGCTGGTGTGGCCTCAATGCACCGTTGCCGAGCTAGAGAGTACCTAGTCACGCCAGCTGGTACCTTTACCGGAGCTAGTGTGGCCTCGATGCACTACTACCGAGCTGGAGAGTGGCACTGCTTCCGAGTTTTATAACTTGGTGAAATTTGAGAGCAACAAAGAACGAAGACTGTTTTTTATTGATCTAAAAAATTAAATACAATTCAGAAATAGAACTTGAGGTACATCGCATTCCATGGCCGTGGTAACTCTTTACCATCCATGTCCTCAAGCCTGTACGCTGATTGGCCAGCAACTGAGGTCACCTTGAATGGGTCGTGCCAGTTTGGTGCCAATTTTCCTTGGTTTGGATCTTTATCCGCTAGGAGTGTCTTTTTCAAGACCAACTCTCCAACTGAGAATGTCCTTTCTCCGACTCTTTGATTGTAGCCCTGAGCCAATTGTTGCTGATAAGCAACTAAGCGGATGGTTACTGCTTCTCTGCGTTTTTCAGCTAAGTCTAGTTCTCGAGCCAGATTCACTTTGTTTTGGCCTTGGTCGAAGAGTTTCGATCTCAAAGTCGGGAGGCCGACCTCCAGTGGAATTACAGCTTCCATCCCATAGGCTAAGGAGAAAGGCATTGCCGAGGTGGAGCGCCTTGGAGTCATCCTATATGCCATAGGACACTTAGGAGTTCTTCCACCCATCTTCCCTTAGCTCGGTCGAGTCTCTTCATGAGTCCATCGAGAACCACCTTGTTGGAGATTTCGGCTTGACCATTGCACTGCGGGTAGGCTGGGGTGAAATAGTAGTTTCTGATGCCGAGCTCTTGGCAGAAGTTCTTGAAGAGGTTGGAATCGAACTGGATCCCGTTGTCCGAGACCAAAGCTCGTGGGATGCCAAACATTGTGATGATGTTATTCCATACGAAGTTCTTGGAGTCTTGCTCGGTGATGGAAGATAGTGACTTTGCTTTTGTCCATTTAGTGAAGTAATCGGTGGCTACTATTGGCCACCTCTTATTTCTTGGAGCTCGGTGAAGTGGTCCCATAATGTCCAGCCCCCATTGGGCGAAGGGCCATGGGCTGGAGAGTGGGCTCAGATAATGCGCTAGCTGATGAAGGGTCTAGTGCCAGAAATTCTCACACTCCCTGGCATACAGCTGAGCTTCCTTTTGCATGTATGGCCACCAGTAGCCCTGACTTATAGCCCGGTATGCTAGTGACCGTCCTCCGATGTGGCTACCGCAGATACCTTCGTGAATCTCATAGAGAAAGTCTTCGACTCTGCTCGGGTGAACACACTGAAGGTAGGGGCCAGTAAATGACTTCCTGTAGAGCTCGCCTTTTGGAGAAAGCCAAAACCGAGTTGCTTTCAGCCTGATCTTGTGCGCTTCATTTTTGTCTTCAGGAAGTTGATCGTCTTTGAGGTATAAGATGATCGGGTCCATCCAACTCGGACCGAGATCAACATATAGAATCTGCCGAGGTGGGTGAAGTTCTATGCTTGGCTTCTCCAACGATTCCACCTCAACTATTCTTTTTCTCTCGGCCTCGACGGCGGAGGCCAGATTGGCGAGAGCGTCGGCATGGGAATTGGATTCTTTGTCGACTTGCTTGACTTCAACTTTTTTGAATTAAGAGAGGAGCTTTTTTGCAAGGACTAGGTTGGTAGCCATGCTTTCGTCGCGAGCTTGGTAGTCTCTGCTCCGCTGGCTAGTCACCAACTGTGAGTCGCTGAAGACTACCAGCTGTTGTGCCCCCAGAATTTTAGCGCTATTGAGCCCTGTAATCAGTGCTTCATATTCTGCTCCGTTGTTGGATGCTTTGTAATCAAGTGTTAGGGCTTGTTCGATGGCTAGTCCTTCTGCAGATTGGAGGACTATGCCGGCGCCAGCCCTCTTGGAGGTTGAGGATCTATCGACGAAGACCTTCCATGCTGAATCAAGGAACTGCTTCCAAGATTGCTCTTCTTGCATCTCGGTCTCGGTGACTTCGTCCTCATTCATTTTGCCCCCCAGTTCGGAATGAAGCGGGCTCGGTCCCGAACTAGGAGAGATGAACTCCACGATAAAGTCAACTAAAACTTAGGCTTTGAACGCCATTTTGGGTTAATACTGGATATCATACTGTCCCAGTTCGACAACCCAATTTGAAACTCTTCCAGAGGAGTCCATTTTTTTGAAAAGGAATTTAAGCTGATACTCCGTAACAACCACTATCGAGTATGTCTAGAAGTAGTGAGAGAGTTTGCGAGAAGCACTGACGAGCACTAATGTAAGTTTCTCCATTGGCAGGTACCTGGTCTCGACATCAAGAAGGATCTTGCTCGTGTAGTAGATGGGCTTTCGCTGCCTGTCTTCCTCTCTGATAGGCACCGAACTCACTGCATGATCCGAGACCGCTCGATACATGTAAAGGACTTTCCCCTGTTTCGGAGTTGAAAGCAGGGGTAGTGAAGTGAGATAAGCTTTGAGCTCTTACGGAGCTTGGTCGCACTCTGAAGTCCATTGGAACTTCAGGCTTTTCTTTAGAAGTTGAAAGAAAGGTCGGCATTTGTCTGAAGCTCGGCTGATGAAGCGGTTGAGCGCGGCAGCCATGCCGGTGAGCCTCTGGACATGTTTTGTTGTTGTTTGACTCTGTAGTCCCTGGATCGCCTAGATCTGATCTGGATATGCTTCAATCCCTCTTCTCATGACTAGACTTCTTAGGAATTTACCGGAGCAGACACCAAAAGCACATTTGGAGGCGTTCAGCTTGAGCTGGAACCTCTTGAGGATGTCAAACACTTGACTTAGGTCTGCCAAGTGGTCCTGTGACCTTTTAGACTTGACAACCATGTCGTCAATGTAGACCTCCACTGTTTTACCGAGTTGGGCCTGGAACATTTTGGTTACCATCTTCTGGTAAGTCGCCCCTGTGTTTTTTAACCCAAAGGGCATCATTTTATAGATAGCAGTGATGCCTCTAGGTGTTATGAATGCGGTCTTTTCTTCGTCAGGCCCATGCATCGAGATCTTATGGCAACCTCGATAGGCATCGAGGAAACTCTTCTGTCGTGACCGGTGGTGGCGTCGATCATATGGTAGATCTTCGAGAGCGGAAAACAGTCTTTTGGACACACCTTGTTGAGGTCGGTGAAGTCGACGCAAACTCTCCACTTTCCGGTCTTCTTCTTGACCACCACCGTGTTGGCCAACCCGTCCGAATAGTGGACTTCCCTTAATGCCTTGGCTTCCAGCAATTTTCGACCTCTTCGATCACGGCTTCAGTTTGTGGGACGCTCGTCCTGGGAGCCTTCTGGCATTCAGATTGTGCTTGGGGTCCACATTCAGTTTGTGGCACATGATCTCGGGATCAAGCCAGTCATCTCATATGAGTCCAAGCGAAGACCTCTTTTTCTGTAACAAGAAGTTCAGGAGCTCGGACCACTCAGGCTCGGTGAGCTGGCTCCCGAGAAGAAAGTATCTTTCAGCATCGTTGGGGTCGATCCTGATCTCGGTCAGATCTTCAATGCTTTTCTGCTCCACGTTTCGGCCAACATTGTCCAGCTCTGCTTCTAGTTCTGCCATATATACCTGCTTTGGCTCCTCCCCGCCAGGTACTATGGCCATCAGGCATTGTTTGGCCATCTGCCAGTCGCCTCTAACCGAGACCACCTCAACTCAACCACTCTCGTTTTCCAACAGGAACTTGAGTTTTTTGTGATGGGTGGATGGTATTGCCTCCATATTGTACAGTCAGATCCTCCCCATTATAGCATTGTAGGGGGACGGTGCATCCACCACAAGGAAGTCGGTCATCATAGAGGAACTTGGACTTTGAGGGAGATCTTCCCCTTAGGGTATACAGGCTTGGAGCTGAAGCCTATCAAGGGAGTACGTGCCTTTTGCAGATCTCCTTCTCTAAGACCCATCTTCTTGAAGACATCGAAGTAGAGGATCTTGGATGAGCTGCCAGGATCCACAAGAATCCTCTGTACCCTGCAGTTTTTCAACTTTAGGATTACGATTAGGGGGTCGTTGTTGGGGAGGTAGACGCCTTCTAGATCCTCATCTGAGAACTAGATCTTGGGTCTTTCCTTCCGAGCCTTCTTGGCAACTGGTTCCAGCTCGGCTGTCATCACCTGTTTGCCATGTGAGGCCCTCCTGGCCTCAGCACGAGCTTGGTTACTCCCTTTTGGAGGGGGAGCTAGGTGGATGACATTTATTATCCTTTCCAACTCATCGTTGTCTTGATCATTGTCGTTTCAGCGCTGAGCTCGGTTAATGTGTTTGTCCCCTTCTTTGATGTAGTCCTTCAGATGCCCATCCTTGACGAGCTTCTCAAGATGGGACTTTAGGGACATGCAATCTTCAGTTTTGTGCCCGTTTTGTTTGTGATAGGCACAAAATTTGCTCTGATCGCGGGTGGAAGGATCACCCTTCATGGGCTGCAGCCACTAGAAGTACGGCTGCATCTTGATCTTGCCGAGGAACCTATAGATTGGCTCCTTGAGGATCGTGTTGAAGGCCTTATATGCAGCGGCGGCTGGCTGCCCTTCTCTGGCTCGGTGAGCCTGCTTGAAGTTCTTGCCGCCTCCAGAGGTGGGGAACGAGACCTTTGCCGAGCTCGTGGAAGCCCGATTTCGGTCCATCTCCACCCTCTGAGACGACTTCTTCTCTTTCTTGGAAGTTCGGTCTTCGTGAGAAAAGCCGAAGTTTTCTCGAGCTCGGAGCTCGTCCTCCTCTTGCTCGACGTACTGATTTTACCCTAGCCATTAATGCTTTCATCGTGACCACAGGGTACCGGACCAATTCTTTTCGGAGCTCATTGCTTGGCAGCAGAGCTTGTTTAAAATATTTGATCTCCACCTCGTCGGAAGAGTCCTCGATCTGGTTGTATACAATCCAGAACCTCTTGGCAAACTGAGTGATATTCTCGGTTCGCCTCATTCTGAGAGCCATTACATCATCGTCTGTTTTGGGGATGATTCTGTGTGCTTGGAACTTCTCCACGAAGGAGTTTCAGACCTGCCGCTAGTTCTAAACTGACTCTTCTGGAAGTGCACAGAACCATCTCAGAGGAAGGTCCCCTAGATTGGAATAGAAAACTCTACAGTTTAGGTGACACTCGTCTCCCCAAACCGACATCTTCTAAGTAAAGTGCCAGAGATGAGCTGCTGGGTCCGAGGTCCCGTTGTATAGGGTAAACCTCGGGACGCTGAATCTTTCAACGAGAGCAAAGCCCCTGATCTCCTGAGAGAAAGAGATGCACCGAGATTGTCGGAGACGTAAGCATCTAACCAGTCTCGGCGGAGACTGATCACTTCCATGTTCTTCTGGAATGTCTACTTGATTTGCTGATCAAGGCATTCCCTTAGGTAGTCACTGTCTTCTGGTATTTGACCTGACCTTCTCTTCGAATGGCCGCTGCTCGAAACCTCGTCGCGAGCTCGGTCGTGCCTTTTTTTTATCCAAGATTCGCCTCAAATCCTGGTTGGCCGACATAGCATGGCGCCTTGGGAGCTGTGGATGTCGAAATATCGATGGCTTATCAGCCCTACTTGTGTATGTCCTTGTCTTATCACATGTCCCATGACGTGGTTGAGCTTCCATAGAACTTCAGTTGTCAATGTCTGTCTCGGCTAGCCTTCTGGCACTATTGCCGAGATGCATGACCGAGGTTGGGAGCTACCTTGATCTCGGTTGGCGACCTAGCTCTGCTGCCGAGGTGCGCGTGGCCAAGGTCGAGACATGATTACCCGGTATCACTACCGAAGCTAATGTAATCTCGGTATCTTTGGAAATATCCCCACACATGGGTGATGCTTGATTCACCTAAATTAGAACTTCATTTGTTCATACGGGGGTTCATCTAGTATATATATAGATGACAAATATCTCTTAGCAGGATAGAGTCCCATCAGCTTTCAGATAGGAATGCCTATGAGGCCCAACCTATATCACACCTACGCCAAGATAAGATGAGTTTGGTTAGAAGCAGTTAGAAGAGAGGAAGAACTGGAATTGAAAACAATAGACTAGTGATTCAAGAATGTGAGATCAGAATATCCCTTTAAAAAGCCCTTGGTGGCCTTTTTAATTGGTTGTTTAATTGTTTTGTTATGAGAATCATAAAATAAAATAAACCTCAAAGAACTGGAGAAAAGTAAGGTGATGCACCATGAGATTGGAATAAAAGTGGCTACGCAAAAGCATTCAATTGGCAAGAATGGAAAAGTGGATAGAGGTATAATGATCACCAGCTGCTAGAGCACAATTGTTTATTGCAAGAAGAACCAGAAAACCTTGCTTTGGGATGATGAAAATCTTCAAGGTTACCAAGTGAAGTTTTTTCGATCTAGCCAAACTGTTGCTTGATTGGATTGGGGGCATTTTTCCCGAAGGAGGAAGAATAGCACATCTCTCTAGAAGCGAATAAGGAAAGAAAAAGTGCAAGCTGCAAGAAAGCTAGCTGGTTGTGCATTCACATTGTTGCATCATTAGGGCCCATTTGTTTGCATGGAATTGGATGCTCATGAATTCCACAGAAATGCATACCTGGCAAAGTCGCTGAAATTGGATGAACAAAGGTATAGCCATCATATAATCTAGTCTTTAGTGAGAACTTCATATCCTGCCTTGAGAAAATCAAAACCTAGGAAACCAGGGTCTCATCTACTTCACCTTGCATCCTTCTCCTTCGAACCTTTTTTAATATTCCTTCGTTGGAACTCATTTTTCCCTAAATCCCATGAAAATAAGTGGGCTCTTAGGTTACATTTGTGTAACTCCCTTTCCATGGAAATGTAATGGAAAAATGGAAAGATGAATGTGTGTGACCATTTGTGTTCCAACGTTGGTCTATGATCCTGTAAACTGAGTTCAACCCATCGAGGATCTGAGCCTTTTCTTATCTTTAAGGCAAATTCGGTGAAAACTCAATTGTAAATGCCAAACCGGTGTGGGAGAATTTATTGTCTTAAAAGAAAGTATGATTCGTGACTAAAGTAATCCATCTCATATATATAATATTTTTTAGGGGGCGTTTGGCCATAGGTCCCTTAACATCGTATTTTATTGCAAAAGGTCTACGTTTATCTTTCATAGAGGCAAAGGTTTATTTTCAAGTTTTAAACAGTTAAAAAGTTCAAAATTCCCCTCGTAGATATACTCTCCGCGTTATTCAAAAACACTGAAAATCAGCCCGTAAATTTTGTAAAGACAAAACGTCTCGACAAAATAGGGATTTTGACAGAGGAGATAAGGAGAAAGGAGGAAAGTGATTCAACAATGAAGATATCATCATATTGCACCTCTTCTACTTTTTCTTCTTCTTCTTCTCCTCCTTCTTTATCTTCTGATTCATCTTGTTTTTTCTCTGTGTCATCTTCTTCTTCGCCTAATTCATTTTTGCTCAATCCAAACAAGAAGTGTGTTGAATATTACAACATTTGCAAACAATGTTCATCTTCAAACCCTAGCAATCTGTGTATCATAGGAAATATAGATAACTTTATATCAAACTCAGATAAAATCTTATCTAGGTCAGACAAAGCCATAAAAATTTATTTCTATTCTATCAAAAACTCAGATAAATTTATCTGAGTTTGTTTCATTGCTTATAAATTTATCTGAGCTTGTGACAGAAAGTTAGATAAATTTATCTGAGTTTGTTTCATTGTTTAGAAATTTATCTGAGTTTGTGACAGAAAGTCAGATAAATTTATCTGAGTTTATTTAAAAATTCAGATAATTCATACCAAACTCATTAGATAAATTCATAACAAAATCAGATAAATTAATATCAAACTCAGATAAATTCTTACCAAACCCAGATAAATTCATACCAAATTTAGATAAATTCATTTGAATTTTTGGCAAAAAACTCAGATTAATTTATATGTTTTTCTTTCAAAACTAAGATAAACTTAACGGACTTCCTTTCAAAACTCAAAAAAACTTATCCTCTGCAAATAGCTGCTTCCGATTTTGGGTTCTGCAACACCCAATTCCGAGAACCCTTCTCCTTCATCTTGATTTGGATCTGGCAACGATGGCCCACCTTTGATCATTTGATTTTTTGACTTCTCTATCGATGATCAACGCATCTAAACCGATCTGCTTTGCTTCCGGCTTCTGCAAAACTTCCTCGACGGGTTCTATAACATAGACTGTCACTCTTATCTATGTTCTCTACAACAACGCAGGCGATGGAATTTCTTCTTCTCAAGCAGTGGCAAGCTTTGAGTTGCTACATGAGGAAGTCTTGCTTGGAAGCATTGAGTATGTAGCAAAAGACGTAGCAACATCGTTTCCTCCCATTTGAATTTCAAAACTTGATCTAAAACTAGGTAATAAAGTCCGTTAGATAGCTTGATGTGTTCATAAAGGCAAAATAATCAATAAATATTATGTTAAGAAGCTTAAACTAGGGATTAAATTCGTGACATAACTTCAGACGGTTAGAAGGACAAATCTGTCATGCAAATGTATGATCTGGCATACTTAGAGACCTCTGCTTGAAAATAAGTTTTAGGTGCGTGGACTAGAAGCCTTAATCTAGAATCTTGTAGATTAGAGGCCGTAAACGACAATATTAAGGGACCTTCGCCTAATTTTCCCTTTTTTTAACAATCTTAAGACATATAATTGCCTTGGCCAAATCACTAATACCAATGACTCAGATTTTGGATGGCTCAAAATTATGGGTGAGTTAAAATGAGAGTTTTCTTGGCCCAACCAGTGATAAATGATAGATATAGTCATGATCAATAGATAGCCTTTTGGTTGGTTTTCTTTGATAATGAGGAGGGTGATTGTAGCGGGGCTTTCTTAGGTGCTAAGAAAGTATATATTGGATTTTTAATATGTGAGCCCCGCTATGGATTTCAAACATTTAGCCCATAATTTCTCTAAGTCAAGCCTAGAGTATCCGAATTTCTAGAGTAAATATTTTTGAGCAAATAAAAGCCTGATGTTTTGGCCCATTTTCAGCCTAAATTAGGACCTGCAATTAATTGAATCTCACAATATAAAAGCTATTTGCATATACGTTCTTGTAGGCCCCAAATTTGACCCTTTAAAATTCCTAAATTTATTTTGAGATTTGATTACACCACATAATTCTGTCAATTTTGGTCCTGGTTTGAGTCTGTGGATTCTTCTCATTTCAATCTGATTAATGCCATTGACCCTAGAATTAATATATCTTCGCAGCCACATACTCCAACCTTCGAATGGGCCAAAGCCAAAACCTTTACCATTCAATCAATTCTCTATTGATGATTATCAATTTATTTTGGACCTTTCTCAGAAAATAAAAAATTATGAATCTTCATTAATTGAGCTCAAGATACTCTATATCTAAACAAAATAGTAGAATGAACTATGATATTGATAAAACACCCACCAATTATTGGAACCCTAAGCCCCACACCCCATCCCCCTACCCCCCAAATGAACATAAAATACACCTATAATTAAATCCCCAATTAAAAAAAAAAAAAAAAAAAAACACCTTCCTCAGTATAAAGTATACTCATACGTACAAGAGACATACATGCACCAAAACTGGAAAAAACCACCAGTAATTCTCACATCTTGATTTTGTGCTCGCACTCCTGCCGTCCAACCGTAAGCCCAGGGAACTGAACCATAACGAGGCAGTCAACCACAGCAACCCACGCTCTTCTTAATAAAACCCAAGACGGTCACCTTTCCTGGAATCCTCGTCCTGGCTTCGAATTCCACCTCACCCGACACCACATCCGCTATAAACCGAGTCGAGTCCGACCCGAACTTATCTGCCTCCCACCGTGACCCGGCACGGGATCCGCTCGGACCCCCTAGCCGGGATCTTCCCAGGAGAGATGTCGACGTCGCCGACCTGATTTCCGCGGTAGAGGACGAGGCTCTGCCAGGGCGGTGGCGGAAGGAGGCGCGGTTGGGGTTGCGGACGTGGAAGAGGAGGTTGAGGGAGACGTTGAGCTGGAATTGGATGGTTGGGAGGGAGACGCTTGGGGAGACGCCGTAGACGGTGGTGGAGAGGAGAGTGGTGGTGGGGTCCTTGGGTTTGAAGAGGGTGAAAAAGAGGATGAGGACGATGACGATAAGGAGGAGGACGATGGCGGATGTGATGGCGCAGCAGCGGCAGAAGCGCCTCCGTGGGCGTGGAGGTGGTGCTGGATGGAGGGGCTTGTGTTCGGCGTTTTCGTTGGTAGTCATGTTGCAGAGAAGAAAATCTAGAAGAAGAAGAAGAAGAACGAGACCGAGGAGAGAGAGAGAGAGAATGGGAAAGGACTCAAAGGAGTTATGTAGTCATTGAATGAGTACAAAACTTCAAAGGGGTCATAATGGCTTGCGGATTTTCAACTGCTTACGACTAGACGGGTTCAAGTAGCCGCGGATATTTTGGATTTTTTTCAATTTAGATTTTTCTATGGTCAACGGTTGCTTGGACCCGTCTGAAATTGTAATGGTGGTGGTCATGGTTGGGGATTTACTTACGACTAGAGAGGGGCTTAAGTAATAAGTAGCAGCGGATATTTTGGATTTTTTTTCAATTTAAAATTTTCTATGGTCAACGGTTGCTTGGACCCGTCTGAAATTGTAATGGTGGGCCCACGTCTAAGGGCCTATTTGGATGTATGGTGAATTGAAGTATGGTGAGGTGAATCATTAAATCAAGTGAGAATAAAATATAAGGTGCTATGATGGTGTTTTATTTTTAGTTGTTTGGTATGGAATCTTTTTGACTTTTTTATAGAAAAGTTGAATTTTTTTTTTATCTTTTAGTGGAGAAAGGAGGTTGTTTTTTTGACTTTTTTTTTTTAAATTGCGATGGAATATTGAAATTGGGTACTTTTGATGTGACCCAATGTCATTTTTTTTTTGTCTAGATTCACTTCACTTCACTGTAACTAGTTAAGTGCCAAACACGCCCTAAAGGAGTAGAGGACCAGGTATGTTGAAGAATCGGAGACGTATGATTTTCAGATGATTTCTTGAAGAGGCTGTTTGGAGTTTGGACAAAAGAAATTTTTGTTTGCTGGAATTCTATGTAGGAAAATTCTCCAAAAGTTGTCTCTACTGGTCTTCCAAATCTTTCAGTAGGTTACAACATTTGGAGGACTGAAATTCGATGCTAGAAGTCGAGTGGCTCGCTTGTCACGGGCCATGTTGGACTAAGCAGTTTTGTCCCCCTAAATTTAAGGGGAATTTTCAAATAAGACCTCAAGGTTCTATCTTATTTTAAAAAAGGACAAAAGTTTTTAAAAGTTTTCAAACTAGTCTCTAAGTTCTACATGAAGTTTTCAATTAAAGATATCCATCCATTTAAAGATACTTTTTCTTCAAAATTCTAGCTCATTTTTTTTAAAATAAGCCAAAATACCTTTCAATGAAAAAAAAATACTCTCATTCACTTTCTCTATAGTTCCTTCACCAACGTCCTCATGGTGATCAAGGATAAACCAATGACCGTAAGATGATCGGCTGTATGTAGTGGTTGTCGAAACCATGTCAATGACTTTTAATTGAAAGTAATTTGCGTATTTTAAAACAATTGAGGGAGAATTTGAGAGAAAACTCGCTAGAAAATATTTTAAATGACAAGATGTCCTTAATTGAATATGTATTGGAAAAACTAAGGACTAATTTGAGAAGTTTTAAAACTTTTGTCCTTTTCTGAAATAAGGTAAAAACTTAAGGTCTTATTTGAGTTTTTTTACTAAATTTAATCTCTCATTTGTGTGCGTAGGAGAGTTTAATTAGATTAAAATCAACCACTTCAAGGAGAGCTTTAGATTGGTAACTTAGTTCATGTGGCTTATCTTAATCTTCCTATTCTAGTTAATAGATGTTGAGCTTTTGATGTAGTAGTCTTTGATCCCAAGAATGTCCCCACCAAAAAGAATGTCCCCACCAAATTTTACAGTTATAAAGATGGGAGTTGATCCAGTGAGAACTGTTCTCACGGAGTCACCGTGAGAACTTTTTTGTAGGGCCCACTGGGGGCCCTCATTTTGGGATGGGACTGGTAACTACAAGAAAGTTGCCATTTTGCCGCAAATTTTTTTACGGCTAAAGGTCTCAAAGTCGCCACTAAAAGTTTCAGTGGCAATATTTTTCTCGCGGCTAA
Source organism: Litsea cubeba (assembly GCA_012931725.1). Classification (NCBI taxonomy): domain Eukaryota; kingdom Viridiplantae; phylum Streptophyta; class Magnoliopsida; order Laurales; family Lauraceae; genus Litsea; species Litsea cubeba. The sequence goes on from CM022948.1 coordinate 2,107,747, forward strand.
GCTGTCGCTAATAGTGCTGTCACTAATTGTTTTAGCCGCAATTCCCAAATATCGTAGCTAAATGTTAAAGTTTTAGCCGCGACTCTAAAATTGTCACTAAAAGTCTAATATTTAGTGACCAGATTTACCGCCGCTAATTAAAAAAATAATTGCCACTAAAATTATAAAGCCGCCGCTAAAAAAAATATCATAAGTACATAAAAACGGAGTTTTAGCGGCGACTTGTAGTCGCGGCTAAATGTTTAACTTTTAGCTGCAACTACAAGTCGCCGCTAAATATTTAACTTTTAGCTGCGACTACAAGTCACCGCTAAATATTTAACTTTTAACTACGATTTATTGTTGCCGTAAAAAATCAAACATTGACTGCAAGCACAAAATTGACACTAAAGTATTAGTTATAGCAGTTTTAGCGGTACATTCAGTGACGACTTACAGTGCAGCTAAAAGTTCAAATTTTAGTGGCAACTTACCTCATACTTATACTAGCGACTTGTTCCACGACTAAAAGTTTAGGAATAAAAAATAATTTTGAATTATTAAATTTAATTTCTTTCCATTTATTTGCTTTTCACGAACCTGCTTATACAAGATGAAAAAAATAAAATTTCCAATCATCATCAGGTATTGAAACATAACTTCAAAAATTCAAAATCATTAAGTTCCAACGAATTTAACTAGCAAAAGTTAAATATACATCATCATAATAAATAAAATATAAAAAAATTATGATCCTAGGCTTTTGACCAAATTATGAATCACATTAGAATTTGCCTTCTATCTTTGTATTGTTGGAGGAAGGTGGTCAATTGAGACTTTACTGAAGCTTGCACCCAGCATCTGTGCTTGCTGCGAGGGCTACATGGGATTCTAGGGGACTCTAGTCGTAAAGTCATCTCTCTTTTATCATTTTCCATCTCCTCGAAGAGCCTTCTATCCTCCTCACCTCGCCTCCTTAACTCCTCATTCTCCCTTTCTAGTTGTGCGTGGATCCCGCTACCCCAGCTGTACATGTCGTAGGCTTGGGACTAGCCCCACAAACCATGTAATATATGCTGATCGCTCTAGTCCAAGCACTGCCTCAAACCTCTCATCCTCGGTCATGGAAGAATGCCCTCCTCCAACGGTTTGAGACCTCAAACTTCTTAAGCTCATCCTACATTTAACAACTCAATTTATTATCAATCAATTTAGTTATATAAATAATATAAAAAAATTGAAATGGAAATAAAGAATGGAACAATAAGTTACATAGACTTTCCTGGGAACTCAAATTCCACCCAAGCGTCTGTCATCTTGCTAACACCGGGTAGTGAACCACAATTTAGTCCGCAAAGGCCCGTTCCCCGTCTCAAGATCACGCTATCAGTACACAAGGTTAACACATAAAACATTTATTTAATAAACAATTTGTTTTAAACACTATGAGTGAGTTTACTCTATCATAGCTGATCGGAGCAAAAGCCTTTGTCCCGGCAATATGGCCAATAATCTACTTTTTCCTGTTATCCTTGTTTTCTATTGCTAATTTTCTGCATTCAGGAACCATAAATTATAAGCAATACATGTATAAATGATAGATTGAAAGGGTAGACAATATAACTTAATTAATATCCATACCATGAATTCTTCGGATCCGAAATTCCTATTATCCATAAGTCTGATTCATACAAATAAGATTTTCCAAACAAGGCATTAGGGATTTATCATGATACAACAAAATCAATAGTGATACAGAGTCCCAACATCCTTCACAATTTCTTTATGCTCTTGTTTCTAGTATCCAACTTCTTATGTACCCAAGTTTTGGTACTAGTTGCCGACGACCGTTCTTCGCTTGATCTGCCCCTAACACCACCACCGATGGCAGAACCTTAGCTACAATTAACCAAATGCTTAGTTAATGAAAAAATTATGATGTGCAATTTAACTTGCAGTCATCCTTTTTTAAGCTTTGCAATTTAACTTCCAACTAGAGGCCGGACTTTTCATACAAGCAATGCGTGATTTTTTTTTATGAGTACCTTTAAGTCAGGAGGCCCCACTTTTGTGGACATCTAGGATTTGAAAACCCACATCATCTACTTGTGGGACATCTCGCAGTTGAATATTTTCCTAATAAGAGGTTTATGAAATAATCAAACATCATCTACAAACTTATGCAGCTCCTTGAGTTTGAAATAACCTGACATGCATAAGGATATCAAGTTTCTATTTCAAACTGGGCAGTTGTCAATCATTTATGTGAAGAGAGACATAGTTACGGGGGGCTCTATTGGCACCACGAAAACCTCTCTTCCCACCGCAAAAAAAAAATTTTAAAAATAGATTTTCCTAAACTACCCCTCCCCTCTCCTCCTCCTCCTCCTCTTCATCTCCCATTCTCCCCTCTTCCCTCATCTCCTCCCCCCCCCCCCCCCAAGTCTCCGGCTGGGAGGGAGCTCCGGCCGGTCTCCCTCCCCCTCTCCCTCTTTCTTCCTCCCTCCCCTTCCATTTTCTTTCTCTCTTCTCTCCTCTCTCATCCCTCCCTCTCCTCCCTCCCCTACTCCCCACTCCCCCCCTCCCCCTCCCCCCCCAGTCACCGGCGGGAGGGGGATCGGGCTGCTGCAGGTGGACTGGTTTCCGCCCGCCTGCAGCAGCCCGATCCCCCCCCGGCGACTGGGAGGGGGAGGGGGGGAGTAGGGGAGGGAAGGAGAGGGAGAAGAGAGAGAAAATAGAAGGGGAGGGAGGAAGAAAGAGGGAGAGGGGGAGGAGACCGGTCGGGGCTCCCTTCCCGCCGGAGACTGGGGGGGGGGGTGGAGATGAGGGAAAAGGGTGGAGGGTGGAGAGGAAGGGAGGAGGAGGAGGGAGGAAGGGAGGGGTAGTTTATAAAAAATTATTATTTTTGTCTTCTAGTGCGGTGGGGAGAGAAACTTTTGCGGTGCCAATAGCACTCCTCAATGGTTACTAGTCACACTTAAGTTCAAAGTGGTGTTCAAAAAAACATTAAAGAAAAAGGAAAAAAATAAAAGAAATAAATGTTACCCCACTTTTCCCGGTGCATCTTTCCAATCCATAGGGACAGGTGTACGATGCATTAAATTTTCTTTGATGATCCCTTAAACCATTACACCAAGATATTAAATAAATCAAAGGTCAAGGCAAACACATGATATACAATTATTGTCTCCAAAATAATACCTAAGAAAGACCCTGTATTACAGAACCAATATTTGGAATGGCAAACCAATAAATGTTTGAATCAATCGGCTGGCGAGCCTGCAATTATGCAGAGAACCCAAGAACATAAAATATGATTGAAATCAAATTACAGTATAATGTTTTGAAATCAAATTGCAGTATCTCAGTGAGACGTTTTCATGCTTGCATGTTTGCTAGGAGAGATGGTGAAATGGGATGTGTATAAATATAACACAATGCTCTTAAAGTCTTTAACCTGAACACGACTTTGTATCAACTAAAAATAGAGTAGCTCTACTTGAACTCTACTATCACTAATACGAAGAAAAAACATGTCAAAAAGAAATAATTTCTTCCCATCAAGAAGATTTGTCTTACATGGCGATCTTAAATCCTGAACACGAACACTTGCCACTGTATGTACTTTAGTCATGTTTGACATTCACTAGGCCTAATGTTTCCTACTCCTTAAATCAGGTATTTGTTGTGATTCAAAAACATAAAACTTTGATAGAAGGAGTCCATAATGTTTTTTATCCGGGCAAAATGTAATTCTATATAATTTAATCGAGTTTGTGTTGGGCCCAACC